>JZKD02S1769839.1:16741-37208 GCA_000966675.3 Picea glauca | reverse complement strand
TATGAAAACCCGAGCTCTCTTCTCGTCGACTAGTGTTTCTTGTAGAAAAATGATGTCGGGTAAAGTTATATCTAAAACTCACCTCAGGGAAGAAATCTTTAGGGTTGCTACCACCCCTCTGATGTTAAGGGAAAGCAATATCATGAGCTTGACATGTCCAAGTATTTGATGCCTCTAAGCGCCCCAAGATCAGTAGATTCAGGCGAATAAGTAACCGGTATAGTGTTTGCAGAGAAGGGTTTTTTTCAGGCACTTCGAGTTTTAATGGGAGAGCTCTCTAGTCCCAATCCCCATGACCAGGAATAGTCTTTCCTAAGTGCCTCACCGAAGATAGAACAGTGGTTTAAAGTGGTCTCCATGGTCTCTCTGTGGATGAGAAACCTCCCCTGAAACGTGGGTAGAGGCACATGGATCAACGTCTCTTTATAGGTTGGTACCAAAGTGTTCAGGATGGCTCCCAAGGAGGTTTCTCCTGGAGCAGTGTACCTTGTGTCAGAAAGGACATCCCTAACCACCATAGAGTCAATGGAGGGGAACCCTAATGTACAGGTGGCAACAATTCTCATGGAAGAGGTAAGAATCGGAGGGTCAGTAGTGGCCCCACCAAGTGTCGAAGAGGGGTCGCTACAGTCTAGGGGGTTTGTGATTGATGACAAAGACTCTGCTCCCGCCAATTTCAAAGGAGTGATAATTTTATCACTTGGTTGTGTTATCACCCCATAAATTATGGGAATCAACTGGTGACTGGGATATTACCTGTATCTAGTGTTTTTGTTGACAAATGATTTTTCATTCTGCAAATAATTTGAAAAAAAAAAATAGAAAAAGAGAAAAGAAAATAGAAAAATAAAAAAGGAAAAAGAAAAGAAAAGAAAAAGAGGGCATGAAAGAATTTAAATGAAAGCCCCATGCAATAATAGTAACTTGGCCATACCTTTCAAGCATGGCCAAGTTCTTTTTAAATTTAATGTTGATAGGGTAGTGAATAAATCTGACCAGACTGTCTAATCCTGGACAGATAGCCCTTAGGTTAGATTAGTGAATAAATATTACCAGACTGTCTAATCCTGGTCAGATAGCCTTAAGGTAGAGTAATTTCTTAACCCAATAGTTTAATCTGGGTTAATTTTCCTAGGAAGATAGGTTAGCATGTAGGTTAGTTACTTCATTGTGTTTCACCCCAATAAAACCAGCTAGATGAAAAATGTTACACCATATCTCAAATGCCTAAAGAATAGTTTGGTCGAAGTCCCTTGGTGGTGTCTATGTGAAAAGTTTGGGAAAAACCCGTAATATGCACTTATCCTAAGTTTTCCCAACACATTTTTCTCCACTCTTGATTTATGCTCCCTACACATTTTGATGGTCTAGATCGCGGCACTCAGATCTACGACTCACAAAGCTTTTCGGACCCCCCCTATCGTTCTTCTTTTAACCGGGGGGGGGTCCGGAATCGGAAATAAGATTGGAGCACATTTGGACGGCCTAGGGACGGGCGCTTAAATCAACGGTCCAGATTGGATTCCGGACCCCCCCCCCGTCCGTTCTGCCTTTAACCAAGGGGGGGGGGTCTGGAATGAGTATTAAAGAGCATGCTAAGATCTACGGCCTGGAAACGGGCGCGCAGATCAACGGTCTAAAAAGGTTTTCGGACCCTCCCTAATGTTCTGTTTTTAACCAAAGGGGGGCGGTCCGGAATTGTTATTCTCCTCTGGCGGCCCCCTGGTCATACGTGGAGTCATCCTATTGGTCCTGAAGTCCCATCCCCATCTACCATCTGACAGCCCCCATCACTCACGGACATCATCTCCCACTTGTTCCACTTGCTCCCGAGTTATGTCAAATCCTATAACTGTTGTCAGTCCCCGCTGTGAGTCCCCTACCCCTTTCCACTCATGACCAACCCCTTATTGCGACTTTTACCTCCAATCACCAGCCTCCACGCCACCTATCTATATGTTTTGGCCACCGTCACCTGCCACCTCACCCCCAAGTGGCCCGTTGTCCATTTATTACAGGATAACATACCCGTTATCCTGCTAACCTGTCTCCCACGTCCAACCGACCCCAGTTTTAAATAAAATTATCGTTCTCCCCCATTTTCGTTGTTCACTCGTCGCTCCAGAAAAACTCATAGCTTTCCCCCTCTGTTAAATCCCATCGCCTTCATCCACAGTCAGTCGACCCCACTAAATTCGTGTTATTTGCAGGTACCTTTACAGAGATGGCACCAAAGACAAGACAAGCAGAAGGAGAGGAGAATCATTTTCTTCCACCTCCTGGCGACCTGGATAAAATCCCATTGGTCGAAAAAGACAGATTGATCGCTGATACCAAGAGTGATTTCGATTTTTCAGACCTCCAGTCATGGCTCCAGGAGGTTTTCCTGGACCAGAGCGATGAAATTGGACTCGGGGAGTCCAATTTACCCCTGTACCTTTTTCCCTAGATCCACCACTTTCCCGAATTCGCCCTTAAATGCCAAGCTCATTATATTCCCGACCAGAGGGCCGTCGTCTCCTCATCTGGAGACGCCCTATTCTTCATCACGCCCGAAGACATAGATCAAATGATGCAAATCCCCCGTGTTCATTCTGCTTCTCCTTTCAACCTAGAAATCCTTATAGAGTTGTATCAAAAGATGAATTTTCCCCAGAGAGCTCAAATATTCGAGTTGTTCTTCCCCACCTCCTCTCAACTCCCTTCCACAAATCCCCCTTACCCGTCGTCCATGTTCTCCACCAAGGGAAATCAGATCATTTCCTCCCTCTGTGCTTTGTTAGGGTACTATTCCGACCAGTGGGTAGATGAGCCCATTCTGGGTTTTCTATCCATTTTCTCCACAGATGAAAAACCCACCACACAGTTTGATTTCAGTACCTTCTTGGCCGACAATATTCACGAACAGTTCGTGAATTTTGGCACGGAAGGCATGTTTAGATATTCGTCCATATTGGCCTACATGTTTGTTTTCTATCAAGCATATAAATTCAGTTTTTCTATGCAGAAAATGGACGCAGATGGAAGGCCTCGGCCAGTCACAGCGTGGACATCTTTTTTGAAGAATAACTCCACAGAGTATAGCTTCAAGGCATTCATTGATCTTTTCTACCACCCTGTGGTAATCATGTTGAGTGGCAGGCCCAAGCCACAAATAAACGACAAGGTCCAGAGAATTCTACATCTTTCGGACAACGCAAAGACAGGGGACTGGTACCTATATCAAAACCACACCGAGATCAGAGTTTTCGAGTGCGAATTGGCACCCTATAAGCTGCCAAATTATGTGTTGGTAAGAATCTTTGCGTTAGAGTATATAAGGCAGATCATGAATTCAGATGACATTCATTTTGTTTCCTTGAAGAAAAAGCAACAACTGAGAATCAAAGGGCAGATTGGCTCTTTCATCTGCAATAGTCGAGGCGTCGGGGAAGAAGCTGACAAAATGTTGAAAGAAATGAAATTCTTCATGACTTTCCCATGGCACTATGATCCATTCAGGATCATTTCAAAAATGTGGGTGAAAAACAAAAATATCTCGTACGTTCATGAGTCCAAGCCCGAGATTGAAAAATTCGCCAACTAGACTGTGTGGATGCCTGACACCTTGATCGAAGTGGAACAACAGGTTGAAGTGGAACAACAGGTTCCCCTGACGACTGTGCCACCAACTACCATGCCACAGGTCCCTAAGGAAAAAAGGCCTCGACAAGAGTCGTCTCCGCCTGTAACGGAGGTATCATCAGAAGAGTTCCAGTTGCAAACTAAGAGGCCCAAGACAGTTTCAGTGCCTGGTCCGATTGTAGAACAAGAAGCCCCGCCTACCACAGTAATCAAGCCGGTCATTCCACCCTTTGGTTCGAGCCTTTATCAGGGCATCACGCCAACAGTGCCAAAGAAATCCACAAACTCTCCCCTGAACACTCAGCCAGGCAAGACTCGGCCCAAATTGAGCATATTCGAGAAGTACGAGCTGATCAAGAAGAAGAATCAAACCCTTACCAGAAGTACTTACGCTCAGTTTCGGAAACAAACGTTGACTGCGCAACATATACTGTTGTCTGCATTCGACACAGAAAAGGGTAGGATGTACATGGCCTTCCTCCAAGCACAGGTTCCAGATCCCAAGGTGATCTCAGACTATAAGAGGGCCACCTTCGAATTCCAGGCAAAGGACGTGCACCCAGCAGATCAGATGGATCTGCACAAACAGACAGGTGAGATGGTATTCCATACATTGGCTCATGCTTCTACTTCAACAACCAAATTTCAGGTGTCACTCAATAATGCTCAAATGCAGCTCAAGATGGAAAAAATATCGTCCTTTGCAAAGGACAATAGAATTAAGACTTTGGAGGAGCTGGTCCTCAAGATCGGCTATGATCCTGTGAACGTCAAAGCTGCAGAAGAGATGATAAAGAAGAAAAATGCAGACATCGCCTCCTTGAGGAAACAGCTGAAACTCCCGCCTACATAAGACTCACAGGCGAAGGAGATAGGAGAGAAAGAAGGCGAGAAGGACGAAATGCTTAAGCTGCTCATGGAGCAGAACGCCTAGCTCAAAGAAATGGAAGCAGAGATGGAGAAAATGCTAAAGGAGAAAGAGCAGCTGAAGTCTATGGAAGCCATTCCATTGAGTGCCATTCCGATTTCAGGAGCAAGCACAACAACAGTAACAACGATTCCATCTGCAACACCAGTGACACCACCAGAAGGGACAACCGATCTCACCAAATCCATGGAGAAAATGAACCTACAAGAGACAGAAATCAGCAGGCTGAAGAAGGAAGTTGAGAACCTCCAGGAACTCAAAAATTCTTTCCAAACCAGTCTATCCAAAGAAAAGCAGGTAACTGAGCAGCTCAGGAAGGAACTACAAAAGCTCCAAAAGCAAACAGTGGTAGGGAAGACTTTGGCTGAAGTCAAAGAAAATGAATGGACAGACATCACAAAGTCCATAAATGAAATCTGGCCCATGATCCAAATCATGTTTGAGTAGAACGAGTTGGTCCAGAGGAGAAAACAAGCCATTGAAAAGATCAGAGTAGAATTAGGAGCTATACCAACTCAGGCAAATGAGATCATCAAATTCTTAAATTCTAAGACCCGAGAAGAGCTAGAAGAGTTGAAGATCGAGGAAAGAACATAAACCATCCTTGAGGTCAAAAGAGTTTTGACCAAGAGGGGATTATTGCTTCAACTAGAAGAAAAGGTTCAGATCATGGACCAGGGGGTACACAAATTCTTCAGCAAGATCGAGACTCTCCAGAAGAAAGGTCTCCCATGTCTGAAGGTTATTAATGATAAACTAATGACATTCCCAGATTACAAAAAGAGATTGTTTGAAGTGTCTAAATATAGTTCAAAATTTGCTGGCATACAAGGGAGCATCACCGGCAAAGCATTCCTGGACGCTCTTCAGTTGGACATCAGTATCCAACATGAGATTCGATACATATTCCTCACTAAGCCCACTTTCGCCAAATATATGGAAATGGATGAAGTGTATCAGAGACTGCTCAAAATCACTGTGCCTAGTCATCTCAGATGGGAGGAACTCTGTGATTTGCTCGATTAGCAGATGAGTTGTCCAGGTCCAATCACCTGTCCATTCAGAAGAGGTTGTGAAAGAACCTCGCCAATGGCCTACCCCAGAAATTCCGCATGCAGTTGTACCAAGTCATCAATCAGTTTGATTAGTTAAATTAGTTAGGTTTAAAATAGAATGAGCACGTCCTGATCAGTTATGATAGGAACGTTTGTAATTTGAATTATAAATACTTCACCTTTCGAAGTATAGAGGGTGGTTGATCTTTACACCCGGACGCTATCAGACTGTAACATTTTTTTGAAGAGATCTGCCATTAAAAAAGGAGGCACTTTTACAGGATTCTTGCGTGTATTCACTGGTGACGTTTATTCTCTAAGTTGAATGTTATTCTTGCTTTGTGATCATATTGTTTTCTGAAACTAATCTTTAAGAGTAACGCATGTTGCAGGATTTATCTTGGATACCCTGTTTCCGACTTTAAAGATTTTAATGTTTATCTTCTGATGTTTTCAATTAAGAAATTCTTAACTGCTTCTTAGTTGAATTTATCTTTCTCATCTTTTCTTCTGCCCATCATTTAAGCTATTAAAGATCCAGTGATTCCTTTATTTTCTGGTTTGTATCTCATGTTTATTATAACAGAGACCCCATAGCCCAATGGAGGTGTAGACTGTCTCAACCAATTAAAAAACCCTTTGACAACAAAACCTATATATTTCTTTACCTAGCCTAATATCTAGAATTGAGAACATAGTTAAATCATATAGAGAGATCCCACTCTGAAGCTGGAAGGGCTATATCCCATCTTTAAAAGTGGTTGGATAAATTTACCTTTGTAGATTTCTTCTGTTTCAACCTCTAGGAAATTTACCAAGTGCTAACATAATGGTGACTCCACTGGGGACGAACTAAAAATTGGTAATTTCATGTTTTCTTTCCCCTAAAAATAATGTTAAATTTTGACAAGAAAGTGATGTTTAGAGGTTGATCAAACTTTGTACATATTATTTTCAGACTCGCAAAATTAGAAAAATATATATATATATATATAAATCAAAAAGAGTTCTGGCTTCCAAGAAAGTTCATACTCGGTCTAGCTTAAGGATAGTGATATATAACCCCGAGCAGTTGCTCAAGCGAAAGACCTTAGCTTCTGGTTCAGTGAGTCATATTCCCCTTCATAAGTCTCCTTCTTTTTCAGAGAAGTCTGTTGCCTCTGAAAACCCTGATCTCGATACTTTTCCACAGCGAAGCCTTGTTAGAACATGGTCCGACAGTTTTGTGACTAGAATCGTCTTTGACCCAACTGTGTTGCAACACTGAACCCCCGAAGTTCAGTCTCCCACGACTAAACCACAAATCACTCCCTCAGTACTATCCAGTCCATCCTCATCCTCGTCTTCAGTCGCTACCTCGCGGACTACCCAAGTTTTCGCCCCACCTCCTCCACCCATCATGGCAGCTCGATATGCTCCTTTGGTGTTGGATGCGCCACTCCATGCCATGCCCCAAGACTACCAGACAAGACTTCCACAATTTGATGCAACATGACCTTTAAACGCCCAACAACATGTGGATAAAATGAATGATTATTTTGACTTGCAAGAAGTTGATGAGGTTGACATTCAAATGAGATTGTTTTCCCAAAGTTTGACAGGTGACGTCAAGAAATGGTTCAAATCTTTACTTGCTGCCTCATTTCCTGACCTTGTCGCGTTCCAAAGGAGTTTTCTTGATAGATGGGAGGTGAAGAAAAACCCTCTCTAGATATTGTCAGAATACGAGAATATAAAAAGAAATCAAGGTGAGACGTTACAAGATTACTGCACCCGTTTCAACAACCTGTACAATGCAATCCCAACTGAAATCAAACCTCCACAGGGTTTGGCATTGATTAAATTCCCTGATGGATTTGACGCTGACATGTCTTACCAACTAAGAGAAAGAAATTCTGCCACCATGGAAGACATGCAGAAAAGTGCTATTAGTGTGGAGGCCAATTTGTTGGCAAAAAGGGCACGACAGAGGTCAGAGAGGAGGGTCACTTTTAAAGAAGAAACTTCCACATCATCCTCAGACTCCACATTAGATTCATTTACCCGAGCAATGGAAAGAATGTTCGAAATATTCATTGTGTCAGATAGAAATCCTCCAAGAGACAATCCACCTTCTCCCCAGGTTCGGAATCCTAACTTTAGGAGAAACCCTCCTCAAATAAGACAGAGGGATCCTAGGGATCAAAGGGAGAAGAGAGGTCCAGATCATCATATTAGACCTCCCCTGCAAGAAAACTATGTTGATGAGGGGGGGGGAGTGATTGAGGAATTGGAGGACACTCATATCAATCTCATGGGCATTCACGACAACGAAGCTATTTTCCTTACTCAAGAAGAGCAGGAACTCTTTCTTCTCAATCAAACCAAAGTAAGTGAAGAAGCTGAAGATGCAGAACAACAGGCCTTTTAAAATGTTATTTTGGAGGTACACCGGCAGTACAATCTACGGAGTAAGAAGACAGAAGGGAGTTCTCCAAAAAAGACGACTGAAACAAAGAAGGTAGTTGAAACCAAGAAGATCCCTGAACCGACCCCTGAGCCATCTACCGAGAATACTCCTGAGAAGACTACTACTGAGAAGATCCCTGATAAGAGTAATGCCGACACTCCCATGAAGAAAAAACTCACCATTATGAAAAGGCCATCACAACCTGAGTTTTCACTTATTAATCCACCTAGTACTTCCAAGCAGAAGAATATAGTGGACCAACCCGAATCGATGAGTCAAGGCAGAGCTCCTACACCCTTTAGTTTGGAGGGAGAATTGGCCAAAATAAAAATTCCCATCCCACTTACAGAGTTGATGAACAGAGGCGGTTATCGTTCATAGGTGATTAAATCACTAGCCATTGAACCTGACATAGGCACGAAGGCCTTAACCATTGGATCAACAAGCCATTCAGACACTGTGAACCTTACTAATGATAGACCCGAGCTTCTTTTCGGACCTGAAGTAGATGGTCGAGACGATAATGGTGAAGTTGCTCCTTTTTACATCAGTCTAAACATACACGACTTAATCTTGCATAACGCTATGCTGGATTCGGGTGCCTCCCACAATCTGATGCCTAAAGCAGTAATGGAAAAACTGGGACTGGAGGTCACCAGACCATACAAGGATTTACACTCATTTGACTCCAACAAAGTTAAATGTATTGGTTTAATCAAAGACCTATGCGTCACCCTGGTTCAGATTCCTGCGAAAAGCATGGTAATGGATGTAGTGGTTGCAGACATCCCGCCGAAGTATGGAATGTTGCTATCCTGGTCTTGGGGGGAAAAGCTGAAAGGAACCCTGCACCTGGATATGTCTTATTCCACTATCGTAGTGTTTGGGCAACAGAGGAGGCTATACAGAGAAACATTGATGAAGTACATGGTCAGTAGCAAGAGAAACCGCACAATTATCCCCTTTACTCCACGCATTCTGATTTAGATTCATTCATCTTGTACAATGATGGTGATACAGAAGAGAAAGATACTCAGCTGATGGAAGACACATCTAGTCAAGATGAAAGCCAAGAATGCATTGAGGTAGCTAAGATGAAGAACGTGATAACTGAACATTTACCCGTTGATTTCTGGAGCATGGATTTTTATGGAGCTGTGAGTAAAGAAGGAGCAGGAGCTGGAGTCTGGTTGCATAATCACATAAACAGGTACTCGGAAAATCATTCCTACAAATTAAATTTCTAGTACACTAACAATGTTGTCGAGTATGAAGCCTTGATGCTCGGACTGAAGCTTTTGAAAAAGGTTGGTGCTAAACAGATTATGGTAAGAGGTGATTCTGAGTTGATAATCAAGCAAATTAAAGGTGAGTATGCTACTAAACACCCACGTCTTAGGGATTATAGGAATGATGTTCTTGATGCCTTGAGGTGTTTTGCTGAAGTTGACTTGCAGGTAATGCCGAGAGGGAAGAATATTTTGGCTGACGGATTGGCTACGTCGGCAGCCACCTGTAATATTCCTTTCCGCCCGACTCGCCCATATATTGTTGAGGTGAAATGTAGACCTACAGTTCTTGACAATATCAGGTACTGGCAAGTGTTTGGTAATGACGATCAAATTGAGGACTTTCTGCAATGCAAAAACGATTTTGAATGTACAAATATAGATTTAGAGAATGAAGATGAAAATGTAAATAATTCTGATTTTGAAATTAATAGTGTAAATACCATAGATTCAGGAGAATTAGATGAGGACGAATTGGATATTGATGTTTTACAGTTGAAAAGCAATATTTTGCCGAGAGGTCTTTTTCCTTTAGAAAACTTGTTTGACAGTAACGATGTAGCCAAAAAAACAAAAATAGAAGCCCATGGACAAGAGGTAGAAGATTGTAATATAGGGACTGAAGAGAAACCTAGGATGGTCAAACTGTCCAAATCATTACCCCCAGAACAAAAGCTCAAATACATTGAGTTGTTCAAAGAATATTCAGATGTTTTTTCCTGGGGCTATAAAGATTTGAAATCCTATGATACCATCATCATACAACACAGGATTCCAATAGAAGAAGACCAAAAACCGTTTAGGAAGAAACTTAGGAGGATAAATCCCAAGTTGCTCCCTCTGATAGAAAAGGAAATCAAGAAAATGTATGATGCCAATATCATAGTGCCATTATGTTTTTCCAAGTGGGTCTCTAACCTGGTCCCTACACGTAAGAAAATCAGGGAAATCAGACTCTGCATAGATTTCCGAAATCTTAATAAAGTCTCCCTGAAGGATAATTGCCCCTTTCCAAAAATGGACCATATCCTGCAAAGGGTGGTCGGGTCCAGTCGAATTTCTATGCTGGACGGTTTCTCGGGTTACAATCAGGTCTTAGTTCACCCGGACGATCAAGATAAAACCGCTTTTACCACACCATGGGGCACTTTCATGTATGTGAAGATGCCTTTTGGTCTGATGAACGCAGGAGCCACGTTCCACAGGGCAATGGATATCGCCTTCGTGGAAGAATCGGGTAAGTTTCTTGTCCTTTATTTAGATGATGTGACTGTGTTTTCCCAATCTGATGATGAACACCTGCGGCACCTTAGATGAGTTTTCGAGAAATGTAGAAGGTTTGGGATTTCTTTAAATACTAAGAAGTGTCTTTTTGGGTTAGAAGAAGGCAAATTGATGGGACACATCATCTCCAAGGATGGAATCAAAATAGACCCCAGCAGAATCGAGGCCATACTAAAATTAGAACACCCAAGAAACCTCAAAGAACTACAGTCTTTTATCGGGCAAATTAACTTTCTACGAAGATTCATTCCCAATCTGGCCGAACTTCTCAGGAACATTACAAACATGCTTAAAAAGGACGTAAAAATAAAATGGGACTCTGAGTCCAAACAATCTTTCGAACAAGTCAAAGGAGCACTAACAGAAGCCCCAGTTTTGATCAGTCCTGATTTTACTAAAGATTTCTATCTTTTTTCTTTCGCCTCTGAACATACTATAGCAGCGGTGTTGCTGCAAAAGAACAGTGAAGGGTCTGAACAACCCATAGCGTTTTTTAGAAAAGCATTAAGAGATGCTGCTCTGAATTATAAGATAATGGAGAAGCAAGCTTTTACTTTGGTAAAATCCATAAAAGACTTTAGGGTCTACATTCTCCATTCTCAAACCATAGCATATGTTCTGAATGCGGTAGTAAAAGATATTTTGACACAAGACAACCCTGACGGAAGAAGGGGAAAATGGATTGCTGCCATTTTAGAATACGATATAGAGATTAAGCCCACAAAACTAATCAAAGGTCAAGGCCTTGCTAAACTAATGGCTGAATCTAACTTTCATGCTCTTGACATCAATTTTCTAGATGTAGCAGATGAGCAGGGCGAGATGGAGACTCCAAACATGAGAGAGGTATTTCTCAACTCTCCATGGTATGCAAACCTTATATTTGTTTTACAAAATTTACAAGCTCCCCCTAGTTTAACTAAGACTAAAGCTAGATTTTTAAAGTTGAAAGCTTTGAAATTCTGTATTCTAGAAGGAAAATTGTATTGGAAAGATCCTGCAGGCATTCTGTTAAACTGTTTACTAAAAGATGAAGCTGATAAAGTGTTGCAAGAGTTTCATGCAGGTGAATGTGGTGGCCATTTGAACTGGAAGGTCACAGCCAACAAAATACTCAGAGCTGGATTTTATTGGCCCACCCTGTTCGTCGATGTGCACAAGAAGGTAAGAGCATGTCACCAGTGTCAACTGTTTGAAGGCAAAAGGAAACTCCTTCCTCTACCTCTGAAACAGATCTCAGTTGAGGCCCCTTTCCAGCAATGGGGGCTCGACTTCATTGGAGAAATACACCCACCTTCTTCAGGCCAACATAAGTGGATTCTTACTGCCACTGATTATTTTACCAAATGGATCGAGGCAGTACCAAGCAGGCAAGCCACTGACTCTGTTATTATCAAATTTCTTGAAAATAATATTTTGTCTCATTTTGGTTGTCCTAGAAAGATTATTACTGACAATGCAGCTGCCTTTCGGTCAAAGAAACTCATAGATTTCTGCAACCAGTATCACATTGGTTTGGGGCATTCCACAGCCTACTACCCTCAGGGAAATGGGCTGGCGGAATCTTCAAACAAAAATTTGGTAAATATCATCAAGAAAACATAGCAGGAAAACAAGAAATCATGGCACAATAAGTTGGTGTTTTCTTTATGGGTTGACAGGCTGACCACCAAAAGGTCAATTGGTATGTTACCATACCAGCTGGTCTATGATACAGAGGCAATTTTTCCCACTTCTTTAGGAGTCCCTGTCATGAAGTTGCTTCAAGATGTACAAGCTGAGCCAAATGACGCACAGAGAAGGATCAATCAGATGATCCATTTGCAGCAGACTAGGGAAGAAGTTTTCAACAAGACTCAGGCCGTCCAAGAAAACATCAAGAAGATCTTTGACAAACGAACCAAGGAAGATGATTTCGAGTTAGGAGATTTGGTGTTGAAATGGGATGCCAGGAATGAGGACAAGGGAAAGCATGGAAAATTTGACAATCTGTGGACAGGGCCATACATGATCCAAGATTTCAGGGGAAACAATGCTTTCTTGCTTAACAACGCTGATGGGTCAGATCTTCCAGGAGCACCTGTGAATGGAAGAATGCTGAAACATTATGTGCCACCTCAGTAGAAGACTCAAAGTTTGCACTCTCCATTGTACATACCATTTTAATTTTCATTTTTTTTTTCACTGGCATTTTCTGAGTGAAGGACACTAGTCAGTTGGTTGAAGCCCGAAGAGAAGGCCCTAAGCTGCTGACCACTGTTGTTCCAATTTTTTAGAATAAAATCAACAAAGGTTGCTAGGCAGAAATCTGCAGAAGAACAAGAACCAGGATTCTTGGCACTTCACAGGGAAAGTACCATCCCCAGGTGGAGCCACTGTTATCACCCCATAAATTATGGGAATCAACTGGTGACTGGGATATTACCTGTCTGTGAATTTTGGCACGGAAGGCATGTTTAGATATTCATCCATATTGTCCTAAATGTTTGTTTTCTATCAAGTAGATAAATTCATTTTTTCTATGCAGAAAATGGACGTAGATGGAAGGCCTCAGCCAGTCACAGCGTGGACATCTTTGTTGAAGCATAACTCCACAGAGTATAGCTTCAAGGCATTCATTGATCTTTTCTACCACCCTGTGGTAAGCATGTTGAGAGGCAAGCCCGAGCCACGAATAAACGACGAGGTCCAGAGAATTCTACATATTTCGGACAACGCAAAGACAGGGGACTGGTACCTATATCAAAACCACACCGAGATCAGATTTTTCGGGTGCGAATTGGCACCCTATAAGCTGCCAAATTATGTGTTGGTAAGAATCTTTGCGTTAGAGTATATAAGGCAGATCATGAATTCAGATGACATTCATTTTGTTTCCTTGAAGAAAAAGAAGCAACTGAGAATCAAGGGGTAGATTGGCTCTTTCATCTGCAACAGTCGAGGCGTCGGGGAAGAAGCTGACAAAATGTTGAAAGAAATGAAATTCTTTATGAGTTTCCCATGGCACTATGATCCATGCGGGATCATTTCAGAAATGCAGGTGAAAAACAAAAATATCCCGTGCATTCATGAGTCCAAGCCCGAGATTGAAAAATTTTCCAACCAGACTGTGTGGATGCCTGACACCTTGATCGAAGTGGAACAACAGGTTCCCCCGACGACTGTGCCACTAACTACCATGCCACAGGTCCCTAAGGAAAAAAGGACTCGACAAGAGTCGTCTCCGCCTGTAACGGAGGTATCATCAGAAGAGTTCCAGTTGCACACTAAGAGGCCCAAGACTGTTTCAGTGCCTGGTCTGATTGTAGAACAAGAAGCCCCGCCTACCACAGTAATCAAGCCGGTCATTCCACCCTTTGGTTCGAGCCTTTATCAGGGCATCACCCCAGCAGTGCCAAAGATATCCACAGACTCTCCCCTGAACACTCAGCCAGGCAAGAGTGGGCCCAAATTGAGCATCTTCGAGAAGTACGAGTTGATCAAGAAGAAGAATCAAACCCTTACCAGCAATACTTATGCTCAGTTTCAGAAACAAACGTCGACTACGCAGCATATACTGTTGTCTGCATTCGACACAGAAAAGGGCAGGATGCACATGGCCTTCCTCAAAGCACAGGTTCTAGATCCCAAGGTGATCTCAGACTATAAGAGGGCCACCTTCGAATTCCAGGAAAAGGACGTGCACCCGACAGATCAGATGGATCTGCACAAACAGACAGGTGAGATGGTATTCCATACATTGGCGCATGCTTCTGCTTCAGCAGCCAAATTTCAGGTGTCGCTCAAGAATGCTCAAATGCAGCTCAAGATGGAAAAAATATCGTCCTTTGCAAAGGACAACAGAATTAAGACTTTGGAGGAGTTGGTCCTCAAGATCGGCTATGATCCTGCGAACGTCAAAGCTGCAGAAGAGATGACAAAGAAGAAAAATGCAGACATCGCCTCCTTGAGGAAAGAGTTGAAATTCCCACCTACAAAATACTCAAAGGCGAAGGAGATAGCATAGAAAGAAGGCGAGAAGGATGAAATGTTTAAGCTGCTCATGAGTCATGGAGCAGAACACCCAGCTCAAAGAAATGGAAGCAGAGATGGAGAAAATGCTAAAGGAGAAAGAGAAGCTGAAGTCTATGGAAGCCATTCCATTGAGTTCCATTCCGATTTTAGGAGCAAACACAACAGCAATAACAACGATTCCATCTGCAACACCAGTGACACCACCAGAAGGGATAGCCGATCTCGCCAAATCCATGGAGAAAATGAACCTGCAAGAGACAGAAATCAGCAGGCTGAAGAAGGAAGTTGAGAACCTCCAGGAACTCAAAACTTCTTTCCAAACCACTCTATCCAAAGAAAATCAGGTAACCGAGCAGCTCAGGAAGGAACTACAGCAGCTCCAAAAGCAAACAATGGCAGGGAAGACTTTGGCTGAAGTCAAAGAAAATGTATGGACAGACATCACAAAGTCCATAAATGAAATCTGGCCCATGATCCAAATCATGTTTGAGCATAATGAGTTGATCCAGAGGAGCAAACAAGCCATTGAAAAGATCAGAGTAGAATTAGGAGATAGACCAACTCAGGAAAATTTGATCATCAAATTATTAAATTCTAAGACCCGAGAAGAGCTAGAAGAGTTGAAGATCGAGGACAGAACAGAAGCCATCCTTGAGGTCAAAAGAGTTTTGACCAAGAGGGGATTATTGCTTCAACTAGAAGAAAAGGTTCATATCATGGACCAGGGGGTACAGAAATTCTTCAGCAACATCGAGACTCTCCAGAAGAAAGGTCTCCCAGGTCTGAAGGTTATTAATGATAAACTGATGACACTCCCAGATTACAAAAAGAGACTGTCTGAAGTGTCTAAAGATAGTTCAAAATTTGTTGGCATACAAGGGAGCATCACCGGAAAAGCATTCCTGGATGCTCTTCAGTTGGACATCAGTATCCAACATGAGATTCGATACATATTCCTCACTAAGCCCACTTTCTCCAAATATACGGAAATGGATGAAGTGTATCGGAGACTGCTCAAAATCACTGTGCCTAGTCATCTCAGATGGTAGGAACTCTGCGATTTGCTCGATTAGCAGATGAGTTGTCCAGTTCCAGTCACCTGTCCAGTCAGAAGAGGTTTTGAAAGAACCTCGCCAACGACCTACCCCAGAAATTCCGCATGCAGTTGTACCAAGTCATCAATCAGTTTGATTAGTTAAATTAGTTAGGCTTAAAATAGAATGAGCACGTCCTGATCAGTTATGATAGGAACGTTTGTAATTTGAATTATAAATACTTCACCTTTCGAAGTATAGAGGGTGGTTTATCTTTACACCCAGACGCTATCAGACTGTAACATTTTTTTGAAGAGATATGCCATTAAAAAAGGAGGCACTTTTACAGGATTCTTGCGTGTATTCATTGGTGACGTTTATTCTCTAAGTTGAATGTTATTCTTGCTTTGTGATCATATTTTTTTCTGAAACTAATCTTTAAGAGTAACGTATGTTGCAGGATTTATCTTGGATACCGTGTTTCCGACTTTAAATATTTTAATGTTTATCTTCTGATGTTTTCAATTAAGAAATTCTCAACTGCTTCTTAGTTGAATTTATCTTTCTCATCTTTTCTTCTGCCCATCATTTAAGCTATTAAAGATCCAGTGAGTATATTATCTCGCCATGTGGAAGTATTCCTTTATTTTCTAGTTTGTATCTCATGTTTATTATAACACAGACCCCATAGCCCAATGGAGGTGTAGACTGTCTCAACCAATTAAAAAACACTTTGACAACAAAACCTATAGATTTCTTTACCTAACCTAATATCTAGAATTGAGAACATAGTTAAATCATATAGAGAGATCCCTCTCTGAAGCTGGAAGGGCTAGATCCCAACTTTAAAAGTGGTTGGGTAAAATTACCTTTGTAGATTTCTTCTGTTTCAACCTCTAGGAAATTTACCGAGTGCTAACAGGTTGTTCCAACAATGGTTCGGTAGTAGTGCCTTGTGAGAGATCCATTTCCAGAGTAGCAGAAGTATCCAGTGTATCTTGTTCCCAAGAAGACAATGTGAAGTAAAGAGAAAGATAGAGTAGCTTTAGGTTACTCGTCAAGGTGATTGGTGTAGCAGTCAGCCAGTCCCCTCCTTCTGCATTGTATCCAACAACAGATTTGAGTGAGTCTACGCTGAGGGAGTCTTCGTGGGATGTTTTTCTTAGGTAGGAAGCTTCAAACTCTTCCTCTTCCATCTCGCCAGTGAAATCTTGACGTAGATGTCCGGTCCTGTGAAAATGGTACATCTGAAGGGGATACCGAGATAATCCAGTCGTTGGGTCACTGTGTGTCCCCTCTAGTTGATCTCCAGGGACTCCAGTACTCCCGAGTGTATGTAAATCTCCACTAAAATCATGGCTATCCTTCTATCAGATCCCTTTAGAGAAATTTCATCCAGGCTAATGAATCAACCAAGTTATTTTCCTCTGGCTTCCAAAGCCTTTTCAGTCCATAGTTGTAGTGGCAAGCCTGGTAGTAAAAACCACAGATGCTGAAAGTGGAAATAGTCTATGGATGGGTCAAAAATGACTCGTCACCTTTTAAGAATCAAGCTACATCCACTAATATCAAACAGAGTGTCTAAAATCTATTGTGTGTCCTTCGGGGACTTGAAAAGGAATTCGAACAAGCCATGGGAGAGTTAAATGATCTCTGGGACATAGCTCAACAAAGAAGACCAGGCGTTCAATATCCACATTGGGAGAGAGAATTTTTATATTGAACGGTAGGAAATCCTACCCACTAATGCACATAGTGACAATCACACACTTTCCTCCATTCCAACATCATACCCCATGACTATTTTGCGCTTGGATTTGTTGGGTTTCCACACTCTTTTAGTGCCTTGGTCTGTGGGAAGCCACTTCTTCTATTGGAAGTGACCAGTCTCCATCCCCACTAAAGAGCCATTACTTCAGTGGTTGACAGTAATAGTGTGCCTGTGGAAAGAGACTATACCAGGTAGGAAGTTGGTAGTCGACGGGGAGAGGGGGTCTGTAGGAATAGTAGAAATCAGAGGAGTGAAAGAGTTACTTCCAATGGGGGAAAGTTTTGTCCTAGGTAATGCGGTACCAGTGCTAAGCTCACCAACCAAGGTAAATATCTCGACACTCTTCCAGATGGACTCATCAACCATAGCCATAAGTGCGTTGACCTCAACCTCCATCCAGAAGCTACATAACCACTAACGAATAGTTGCCACCTCGCTCAACTACTCCTTCTCCAAACCATCGACAAGACAACTACCCAACTAATAATAAATGATATGGGTCTCTGCGATAAGTCGTCACCTCTGTAATAACTACGCCCTAGTTGGGGATCTCAACAACCAAGGTAGAAGTCAGAAGTGACAGGTCTAGTGGGAGGGAGGGTCCAGTTTGGCCTGGGTGCTAGACATGTGACCATGCTCACCATATTCGAGGAGTTTAGGACCAGTGTCAGCCTAAGGTCCTATCCTATGAGACAATCCCACTGTCAAAAAACTTTGACTACCATTTCTAGTGAGTTACAGAGATCCCCATGAGTTTCGTTAACTTGATCCAATAATTTGGTTAAGATACAATGAAGGTACTTTTCAAAATATGAATAAAGTGCTTTTAAGTGTCTCTTAACTCTTTTGTAATTGTGTAAAATATTCATGACTTGCACACTTTTATGGATTCACAAAATATCTCATGAAATTTATTGGTCTCAAATAAGAACTTAAAACATTTGTATGGTCTTTAATTCAGACATTGTTGTTATAGGTGTCTCTTTAGTAGGAAAAAGAGACATTAGAAAGTACCACATCAATAATATTCAAATTGTCACTAAAATAAGAAAATTCAATTTTTTTTTTCTTCTAGTAGAAAAAATATTTTATATTTCATACGCAGAAATATATATGTTACAATCTTTTGCTTCATTCTTTGCATGTATTTTTATTCAAACAAAACTTTTCGTTCAAAAAGAATATGTATCCCTTCTATTCGTTGTTACTTTTTCATTCTTTACAAAACTTTACAATCAACAAATGTCTCTTCATTGTCATTTAGTTCAAAAACCAAAAAAAAAAAACTTCATCATTTAGTTTTTTCGCCAACTAAACGAGGAACTCCATATCATGATATTGTAGGTGAATCCCCCTGCGGACAAGTGGATTCCCTCTTGGTCTCTACAATCCTAAGGCCAAGACAGAAAAGTGATTAACATGGACATTGACTTCCTTTTAGATCTAATCAAGCTAATAAATGAAAGAGAAGGAGAAAGATATGTACCTTATTAGCGATGTTTGTCCTTGCAAAGTCTAGGCTTAGCTTCGATCTTGAGCTCCCTGATAGGGCTTGCAAAACAAACAAAGATACAATGGACTTCCTACTCTACTGAGATTAGCTCAAATATATATCCATCTACTGCAGACAAACTCATATGGAACAAGCATAAGTTTGAAATAAAAGCATTGATTATTAATGAGAACAAGTAAAAGTACTTACAATCCTTTGAATGAAGGTGCAACAGCTTCTTCCAGTTCTCCTTGTCCAACCCCTTTGCTCAAATAATATCCACTGATTGCTTTGATGACATCTCACTCATGAGATCATAAGTTTGATGTAATTCTCAATCTCCATTGTACCTTTCACCATGAGAAGGCCTCCTTATATAACCTTGGAGAGGTGCAACCACTTGAGAGATATTTGGGATAAGTTGAGGATTCCTCTCCTTTAGTTGAGGATATTCCCTAAGATCATGCCTTGACCATCTATTTGAATCCAACCACCTTCAAGAATTGAGGGATTCTTCCCCGATTTGCCTCAACAAACCCAACATTTTCTCAGAAAAGGGCAACGCTCCCCCAAAAGGGTTCACAGGGCACTCAAACACTCCCCCAAAGAGGCTCAGGGAGTGCCAGCACTCCCTGACAGTGGGTAGGGGAGCGCTCCTCTCCAAAATTAATTTTTTAGTGGTTCTTTCAATCGCAAAAGGTTTGTACTTCCTATCAACTAATTTCTCTTCTTCCAAACTAGCCTTTGAGGTGTCTTAAGTGTCTTTGTGATGTTGGTAGAGGCACGACATGGGCAAGATGGAAGTATGATGTTTGTGACACTTGCAACACTTGTAGTCAAGATGCGACACTTGCAAACAAGATGCGACACTTATAACATTTGTAATGATGACACTTGTGACACTATCGAAGTGAGTAATTTTGAGGTGTAACATATTTCCCCCCAAAGTATGAAGTTAGAAGACGATGATGACTGAATTACTTTGTAGACTTTTTTGAGCAAGGGTATGGACGCAGAGAAACCAGAAAAAGATGCACACAACCATCAAACAAATATTATGACATGTTTCAAAACCCAAGGCAGGCATACCTATGCTTGAGTGATAAAGACTTTTTAGGTATGGCCGCCATAAAATACATTGCGTATCCATAATTATATTGACAAAATGGTATAGCCACTGCAGATACAATGTGGATCTATACTCCTATGACCTGAACTGATCATAGCCACGAAGAGTACACAGTGGATCTACAAGACATAGCCACGACCAATAAAAAGTGGATCTATGTAACAATATATGTGTCATAGTTCAAAAGAACTCCTTCGCAACCTGGGAAAAGTATACATAAGAGTGATGACACTCAACCCAGGGTCTTCTTACCGATCCTGATGCAGTACAAATCTAACCATGCGAATAGATGTCCTGATGTCAAACATGGCAGAAACCACTTGATTACCGGTCAATGATGTAAACCGTTAACAAGCGCGAGGGAGATCACCATTGATGTCAATGATTCCCAAGGTACT
>JZKD02S1769828.1:90299-101280 GCA_000966675.3 Picea glauca | reverse complement strand
GCTGATGAACAGTGTGGTCTAAGGCTGGGAGGTTCGTGGAAGGCCTGCACTTGGTTGGTGATTTCTACAGCTATTAAAAGATAAGTATATCTGAATTATGCTTTAATCATGTTGATCATGACTGCTCTGCTTATGTATCATGTTTTCCGCTGTGTAAATGAATTTGTTGTTGAATGCTATGGTTTGCTTAATTGCAGGAGTGAATTATATATTTTACTCTGAGATTTAAAGGTGTTTAATTGTGTTAAATACATGTGGTTATAATTCCTGTATCAATTATGTAAACATTCATGTATAGAATGGTAATTGAGGGGTTTGGAAACCTGGGTAGTGAAAAGGGGACACTACATAAATGTATTACGGCTATGCATTATTGTGAATATTGTATTCTGAGAGAGGAGAATGTTAGATAAAAAAGAGGAAGTTGCAGCGGGTGTGTTGTAGGTTGTATCCCTTCATTTGATGGATAATACTAAAGGAAGGACCTAGAAATTTATCTGGTGGATGTAGCCCACACTGGGTGAACCACGTATATTTGTGTCTCTATTGTATTGTGTATCTTGTAGGTTTTATTTCCGCATTTGTTTATTTTATTGCTCTGCGATCTTGTTTTTCTAACATATCGGATGAGAGAGTCCGTGATTTTTTACTTTTTTTTTTTGTTGTGTTCACCATGATGGGGATCGTCTGCCTCTGGGTTCAGTTGTGAAGGCTTAGTCCTATTATCGTACAGATGATTTCTACACCTAGTGAGATGTTTGGAGGTTGTGTGTCTGGGAGCAGATTTTGTTGTCTTGTTTTTGGGTGCGTCGATTTTCTGTTCTTATTCCTTTGGTTGCCTTCAGATCCAATTTTTGGATCTTGATCCATCGTCTGCGGGATTCTGGTCTATTCTTTCTTCATCCTTTAATGTACACGAAGATATTTTCGAAATTTTTTGAGGGTATGGTTCTCACCAATCCATCCTTGCTGGTATGTTGAGGGATTGATGCAATGTCAAGGTTTTCTCAATGGCCGTGGTGGTTGGGGTCCCTACGTCCCCTTCTGGTTAATGGTGTGGAGAAAATGCTTGCATTTTCTGTTTCTTTTTGGTGGATTTTGTTTCAGATCTTTGAGGTCCTACTTTTACAAGCATGCAGTGTTGATTTTTGTTGCTAGGGTCGGCACTTTGAGGTCCATCTTGGGCATGCATCTTCTGGCCTCCTCCTGAATGGTTGTTGGTTCTCTTGTTGTCCCTTTGGATGCGTATTTTGAGGGGGTTTCTTGTCACTCTGGCCTCGTCATTCCAGGTTCACTTCTTATCCATTTTTCTGCCACTTATTGGCTGAGATTGGTGGTTATTTCCTGTGTTGAATTCATATGTACTGAGGCCACCTTTTGAGGGCCTTTTTTTCTATGTTTTTCTTCCTCTTAGGGATGAAAGCTATATTAGACCTAAATTCATTCTCTCTGTATGCATTATTCAGAATGTAATTTTTATTTCTTTTATTAAAAGTTACGCTTTTTTTCTTTGGAAAAAAAAAACACTAACCTCTTAAAATTTTATAGGTATATGTTGGGATAAATTGTTTTAAAAAAACACTATTTGATGAAACATAGACAAATTAACATAAATTAATATCCAATATGAACATCAATAATGGATTTTTTTATCACTTAACATTAGGAAGTTTTAATGACACAAAGATGTGAGGAGGAAAAATAACGAGTTGTGAAGAGTCACACCTTATCTTGGTTGGCATATTATTGTTGTGATCTCCAAATATGCCCCCTAATCAACAAGGAGGTTTCCATATGGAATGTTTTGGTTCTGTAAACAAGTAAACAAATATTGATTCTGACTAATTTAATTATTGTTCATGTTTTTTCTTTTGTTTGTTAACTTTAATTTATCAATATGTATGTGAACTCAATATGTATGTGAACTCAATGGTAACATAACATTCATTTAGCCCCGGTGTGTTAGTTCAATTGGTTAAGTGTTGTGAATTACAAGAAATAGGTCATGGGGTCAAGTCCTCGAGATCACTACTTCTACGGATATTGTGGCTCTCACTTGATGTCCCCACCAGGTTTAGGTTGCCAAAACTACAGCTGATTGATTTTCCATATGTACCATCTTTAATAGGTTTCCTTGGGATGTGCATTTCATCGATTAAAAAACACATAACATCGATTCATTCCTTGAATATAAATTAATGATTTTACCATGTTTACTATCCTTAGTAGGTTTCATTGGGATGTGCATTTCATCGATTAAAATACACGTAACATTTATTTATTCCTTAAACATAAATTAATGATCCTTAGTAGGTTTCTCGGGATGTGCATTTCATTAGTTAAAAAAAACATAACATTGATTCATCTTTTGAACATAAATTAATGATATTTATCTTTGATTTTGAATGAATTACACAACATAAATTAATCATATTTATCTTTGATTTTGAATGGGTTATACATCCATTGTTATTTTTTTCTCTTCTTATAATGATATTTAAGGTTTACCTTTGACCTTAAATTGAAATATCAGTACAAATGAAAAGAATAAACAAGTTTATAATTAGAGATATTAAAATATTTTATCTAATGTTCACTTTTATTATTCAAATGAAATATAATTATAATTTTAAAAATACACAATTTTTAATTAAATAAACAAAATTATTTTCATAATTATTTGTATATGGAGATTAAAATATATATACCATATTATTATAATAAATATGCATCTTATAATTAAAGAGATTGCATTATTATACCAAGGATTTCATTTTTCTTGAAATCAAATTGATTAAAATACATATACCATATAATTATAATGAAAATAATAAGCATGTTTATAATTAAAGATATTACATTATTATATCAAGGGTTTCCATTAACACGGGATCTTGGTTACGATAACTTGGAGAAACCACAAGCTAGGTTTTAACAGTCGTGGTTTCAGTAGCAAATAGAATGGTTACCAAAGGGGGCGTGAGTGGAAACCCCCTCATACAA
Source organism: Picea glauca (assembly GCA_000966675.3). NCBI lineage: Eukaryota > Viridiplantae > Streptophyta > Pinopsida > Pinales > Pinaceae > Picea > Picea glauca. The sequence continues at coordinate 98,277 of JZKD02S1769828.1, read as the reverse complement.
GCAGGTAGTGGTGGACAAGGGGAAAGGCCCACAAGGCGTTGGTTTCAAAGATCCGTTGAAAATCACCTCAGGATCAAGATCGGAAAAGAATCAGGAGAGCAACCAAGGAAAAAGAGATTGTGTGGGAGAAGAAGCCAGAGAAGCCCAGAAGGATGCGCAAGAACCAGAAAAGCCCAGTGGGGCAGATGGGCGCAACCCATGTAAACCTAAAACAACACTGATAGACAAGGTTATACTGGAAGACCCACAAATGAAAATCTATCGGGACCAGATGAAGACGCATGAACTAATCTGCAAGATCATGGGTTTGTGTCCCACAGAAAGAATGTTGCACAACTGGATAAAATATCAATGAAATCCAAGCGGAGAAGTGGAACTCCACCTGGGCTTGAAAGGATTATTCACGGCATTCTTTATGAACCTAGAGGATAGGGATAAAGTCTTTGAGGAGGGGGCATACTTCCATGCCTCAACAGGGTTGTACATGCAACAGTGGAAGGAAAAATTCTCCCCAAAGAAAGAAACCTTTAAAAATGTCTCGTTCTGGCTGAGGCTTTACTCCCTACCGCTAGACTACTGAATGCCATCCACCTTTGAAGCAATCGGGAACAATCTTGGAAAATATGTTAAGACATCGGAAGCAACCCTAAAAGGGAGATATACATCCTATGCAAGGATCTGCATAGAGATGTATGTTTCGGGGGCTCTCCAAAAAGCCATAAGCCTGGAATTCAGGGATGAGGAATGGATACAAAGCATCGACTACGAGAAGATCCTGTTTAGATGAATAATATGCCATGAACATGGACACCTAATAAGAGAATTTCCTCTCAATAAAAAATAAGAAACAAAAAACACCAAAACTCAGCAGGATGAGGACGGGTTTGTAAAACCAAACCACCGGAACAGAGAAAACAAGAAGCAAATCTAAGTCCCACTGGGAATCAATCTGAAAGCCAGGACTAGACTAGAAGGACAGGACAAAGTTAACCAAGGGGAAGAAGGAGGAAAGGAAAAGACAAAAGCTAGAGAAGTTAGGGAACAAGCAACCCATGAGAACACAGATATTCCAAGCAATAAGAGGGAACAGGGAGGTAGCGCAAGTCCTATGGAAGGAGGAAACAAAGACACCAACACCCCAATGCAAGAGGCATATGGAGACTTGGAGATGACACCAAGCGAGGTAAGCACGAAATATCTTGATCTCAGAGACATTGTGGAAAGGGAAGGAATCGATCTCTCGAACATATTGGAGCAATGGAAAAGGTAGGGAGTAGACAATGTGCCAGCGGAGAAACTATATCGCATCCAATACCTCTTTCTTCTAAGGGAGGAATCAAAATCCAGAGGGATCAAACGCACGCATGGTGAGATAGGACACCTGGGAATCAAAGTAGGTGAGATACAACCACATCTTTCACCCAAGCAGACGAGGTGAAATAAAGGCAGGAAATCAAACAGCGTAGCCCTACAAGAACTAGGAGCCTTGCTGATAAACTCAGGTAAGATAAAAAAAATCTCTTTCCCAACTCCCCCCACATTTTTAAATGAAGATTATAACATGGAATGTAAGAGGCCTAAACAGCCCCGGAAAGCAAAGAATCCTTAAAAATAGATTGAGTAAGGAACAACATGACCTATGTTTCATCTAGGAGACAAAATGGAAACAATCAGCAGAAAACAATGGAGTAAGTACAAGATGTTGGTTCTCGAAGGCCAACAGATGGCAGGTGGTATCCTCACCTTGTGGAACCCACAATCGATGAACCTACTAGAATTTGAAGCCATGAGACACACACTTTTGGTTAACATGCAAATTATAGGTAACACGGAGGTGATTCTATGCACGAATGTATATGGTCCCTAGTTGTTGGAGAAAAAAAGGAGGATGCTCCTAGACCTAGAAAATCTAAATGATTGATTCAGCAACCTCCACTGGATCTTGGCAAGGGACTTCAACATCATTAAAACACTTGTGGAGAAAAAAGGGAGCACAATCAGAATGGATAGAGATGCGGAGGATTTCTCAGCTTTCATTGATACAATGGAGATGGTGGACATCAGAACCAGCAATGGCCAGTTCACCTGGAATAACCAATCCGGATTTTATGAGCAGAAAGAAATGACTACAAATTATTAACAGGTTCTTAACACAAAATAACAGAGATACAATCAAACTAGTTTTCTATTCAATAAGGAAATAAGCTCAAACTGTAAAATGCAGCGGAAACATGCTTGCTGGAATGGTGGCGGCTTATCTCTGAGAAGAGATGTGACGGTTGCGCTAATTCGCAAGAAGAACATTACAATGAGGATATGAAGGCATTTTTACAATAAACAAGAATTCCAAAAACCCTAGACATCCAAAAACCTAACCCTAGGGGATGAAGCGCCAAAAGTCATGTGGGCCCCGTTTGGGTAAGTTAGTACATCAACTTCTCGAGGTCGTAACTTTTGCATACGATCTCCGTTTTAGGAGTATGATAGAACATTGGAAAGGTATTGTTGAGGAGATTCATTTTGGGGGCTCATTCATGCTTCATCTATCATTGAGAAGATCGATCCATAAAAACCTTCATTTAGGCCCTCAAAATGACCCTGGAAGTTAAAACTGCTAAAAATAGTAAATTGCCAAAATTGTCAGAAAACTGTTTTGAGCCAGTTGGAGAAGGTGGGTGGCCACTGATATCCACCTGGATCAATTCTCATCCTTAGGAATAAATGGTATCCATTGCATTGATTTCCCCCGTCATATGAGGAAATTTCTGCTGAATTTGGCCCCGGGTGAGCCACTTGCCTTGGTGCAGGAGCTACCCTGCTTTGACGACTCGATAAAGCTAGATCCTTTGTTGTCAACTGCCCTTGATATATGTGTCCACAATCTGATCATTAGATGTCTGTTGTATGCAGTCGAGGTTGAGCTCTGTTGGTGTCAGCTTCTCTGCTACGTCTGATGTGTCCAATAATGGTGGGAAACAAGGGCGAAGGAGATCCGTGTTGAACACTGGGTGCAGGCCAAGGAAAGGAGGAATGTTGAGCTCAAAATCATTATCCCCCACGGCCTTGGTGATGGTAGATGGACCATAACGGAGTGGTCGAAGCTTCCGATGGGGTCCTGTAAGGCGTTCTTTCTGCAAGTGCAACCAAACTTTGTCGCCCACCTGAAACTTATGTGGCACCCGATGTTGATCATCGTGATTCTTGTACTTGTCATTGGACTTCTATAGGATATCCTGAACCTATTGGAGGATGTGCTAGATCTGCTCAATGAACTGGGTGGCTTTGTCAGCTTCAGTTGGAGTAGGAGATGATTCAGTCGAGGTGACCGCAAGGGGAAGTGCAACATCTATGGGACCCAATGGTTGGAATCCCAACCCCACCTGAAAGGGGCTATGGCCGATTGAGCTATCCAGGGCTCAATTGTAGCTATGTTGGACATAGGGAAGGCTCTCATCCCATGTGAGAGGGTGATTTGAATTATACATGCGAAGGATATGCACAATCATTCGATTTATGACCTCGGTTTGGCCATCTGTCTGGGGGTGGAAGGCCGTGGATTTGGTGAGCTTGGTGTCCAGCAGTGACCAAAGGCTCGACTAGAATGTGATGAGAAATCGACTGTCCTAATCTGAGACAATGATTTTTGGGATTGCAAAATGTACCCAGACTTGTTCAAAGAATAGCTTGGTAGTGGCCTCTACTGTGATGTTCTTCTTGCAGGCAACCAGAATCGCCATCTTAGAAAAGTGATCAACAACCACAAAAACACAGTCATTTCCCCGCTTGGTGGACGAGAGGCCCGACATGTAGTCCATTGAGATGGATTCCCATGGCCTGTCAGGAGTAGGAAGAGGGGTGTACAGGCCCTATTTCTTAGTGGTCGATTTGGCAATAGACCAGGCAATGCAGGACTTGATATACTTGTTGACCTCCTGTCAAATTTTCGACCAGTAGAAATATTTTTGTAGCATCGACACTGTCTTTTTGACGTTGAAGTTTCCTGTCACCCGACTATAGTGGGATTCCCAAATCATCTTTTCTCGCTCACTTGATGGAACACAGATATGGCCCAGACGACACAACAACCCATCCTGAAGATGGAAATTATCGACAACTGCGTTTGCACCCAACATTTGGTAGGTGGTGGAAAAGTCTGGGTCTGTCTCATAGAGTTGGGGCCATCCAAAGGTCTCATGACCGCAGGAGTCTAGCACCGTGGTGAGTTTCATGATTGGCGGTCTGTTGAGGCAATCAGTTATGCGATTGGTGCTTCTTGTTTTATACTTGATGTTGAGGTGGAATTGTTGCAAGTATGTGGATTGCTTTTGATGGCAATCATTCTGCAATTTTCCTTGTGTTTGCATGAATTGTGGCTTATGATCAGTGTGGATCGCTGTCTCCTTCCCAAGAATGTAATGTCTCCACTGGCGGCAAGCTTGCACAATGGAGTACATTTTTTTGTCATAATTAGGGTACTTACGGACAACATTTGATAGTGTCTCACTATGATAGGCCATAGGGTGGTCGTGTTGAGTGAGAACGACGCCCACCGCATAATCTAAAGCATCTGTCTCGATATCAAAGGGTTGTTGCACGTCTGGTAGTGAAAGTACTGGGGATGAGCACAAGCACTGCTTCAAATCATCGAATGCTTGTTGTTGGGACTGACGCCATGCAAATTTCGCCTTACCACCACCCCTTATTATTTGGATGAGGGCCCATGTGATTTGGGAGAATCCCAACACGAACCTGCGGTAGAAATTAGCAAGGCCCAAGAAGCTCTGAAGCTCAGTGAGTGTGGTTGGGGCTGGCCAGTCACTGATGACTTGGATCTTGGTTGGATCCACATGTACGTCATGCTGATCAATTATGTAGCCCAAGTAATGGACCCTGTCCATGCCGAAGGAGAATTTTTCCAAGTTGGCATATAGCTTGTGTTGTCGCAGGCTGTGCAGAACCTGTTGAATATGTTGCAAGTGTTCGACCCAAGTCTTGTTGTAAATGAGAATGTCATCCAAATACACCAATACAAAATTATTGATGAGTGGTCGTAGGATATCATCCATCATCCTCATGAAATTGGTTGGAGCATTTGTCAAACCAAAGGGCATGACCAACCCATTCAAAAAGGCCTTCCTTTGACTTGAAGGTGGTTTTCCATACATCTGTTTGTTCTATCGGGACCTGGTGGTAGACAGACTTCAGATCAATCTTACTAAAGTATTTGTCCCCTGTGAGTTGATCAAGGAGTTCGTCGATTCAGGGAATCGGGTACCGGTTTCTGACTGTGATTTTATTCAGAGCCTGGTAATCAATGTAGAGTTGCCAGGTTCCATATTTCTTCTGTACCAGCACGATTGGGCTTCTGCAAGGTGATGAGATGGAATGGATGTGCCCCTTGTGGAGAAGTTCTTGGATCTGTCACTTGATCTCCTCATTCTCTAACAAAGAGCGGTGATAAACTAGCCCATTGGGCAACAGTGCATCGGGGATCAGATCGATGGGGTGCTTGACTTGGCAGTGAAGAGGTACCCCAATAGGTGAGGAGAAGATATATGAGTATTCTTCCACGACCTTATCTACTTGATTCTGCTGTGTGGAGAGGTCATTCGTAGAGACCCTAGATGTGGTTGTGATCTTTCACTTATTCTAAGAGTGAATCACAAAGAAGACAAACTTCCTTGTCTGAGAGATGACCTTCATACATTGCTTAGCAGAGATTAAGGAAATAGCACTAGGTGGGACTGCCTTGGGTATCCTGTACAATTTCCTTTTCAAAGTAATAATAACACTACGAGGCCTAGACTCATATACAACATGACATTTCCATAAATAAGGTTGGCCCAAAAGAACATCACAAACTTCAAGAGGATAAACATCACAAAATACCTCATCTTTGAAGGGCTTGATGTCGTACGATAGTCGACACTATTGGCTGATGCGAAGATCGCTTCCTTGGCGGAGCCATCCAATGGTGTAGGGTTGTGGGTGTGGTGTTGTCGGAAGGGCCAACCGCTTGAAGACATCTGCTGAGATGAGGTTCTTCTGGCTACCACTATCCACGATGAAGTGCAGCAGGGTGACTTTTACCCACATCTGTGAATGGAAGAGGTGTTCTCCTTCTTATGGCTCGTCTGGTTCACCAGGCTGGAGCTTGGTGGTAGAAATGGTGGCACTGGGTTCCGTGTCAATGATATGTTTTCCCCTTTCTAGTTCTATCTCATAGTTTGAACCCACGTCTGATTCAGAGGCTTTCACTTCGGCCACTAGCAACTGCTTTGAGCAACAATCAGCAGTGTTATGCCAAGGGCTCTTATGGAAGTCACACCACTTCCCAGTATCTTTCTTTGTCTTTCTGGTGTCCTTCTTTTCTTGCAGCTTGGATTGGTTGTCCTGATACTGTCCATATTTTCTATGTCCTTTGTTTTATGGGTTGGGGCTACCCTTTCCTCACTTTTGTTGTGAGGGGTTCCCAGGCCCAAATTGTTGCGTCTTTTGTTTGAGCTTATGCTTGATTCTGACGACATATCAATAGGCCGCACCCAAGGATGAGATGTCCAAAAATTCCATTTCAGTCTGGATGTATCTATGCAGAGCATCGGGATACTTGAGCATCAGATGTCACTCTAAATATTTGATACCTAGCTTGGTGTGCAAGGTATGGAAGATATTTGTGAAATCTGGCATTGGTCTCTTTCTTGCCGCAGTGTGGTCTATTTGGTATACAAGTTGTCATAACTTTTGACAAGGTAGTATTGTTCCTTAAAAGAATCCTTGAAGGATTCCCAAGTGGTCATGACTGTAAATAATGAGGGTTCTTATGTTCCCTTTTGCTCATAGAAATTTTCCCACCAATCTTTGACATGGGGAACGGCTTTGAGGAGCGCAAAAGTAATATTTTCTCTATTCGAAAAGTTATGGACAGAAAAATACCCTTCTAGTAGATTCAACCACTTGTCTACAGCATCTGCATCTATCTGACCTTCAAATATAGGAATATAAAATTTTATTTGTACCTTGAAGGGAGTGGCGCTTCCACTCAAAGAATATGTGTCGCGTGTTGGTAGCCGCCAAAGAATTTGTGAGAAACTATCCATCATCTCATTCCTTTGTTACGTGAGGGATTCCTCAATCAACAGTTTGAAAGGATCTTCTGTCTCATACTATTTATTTTCTCCTACCATGAGAGGTCGCTTGGGCGTGCGATAGCTTTTGTCCTCAAGAGAAACAAGCTCGAGACCCAACTCTTTGTACTTCAACCTTGTTGGGAACATGCATTAAGACGACAAGGAGCAGACTGCTCTGATACCACTAATTCGGATTTTATGAGAAGAATGAAATGACTACAAATTATTAACAAGTGCTTAACACAAAATAACAGAGATACAGTAAAATTGGTTTTCTATTCAATAAGGAAATAAGTTGAACCTGTAAAATGCAGCGGAAACAAGCTTGTTGGAATGGTGGAGGCTTATCTCTGAGAAGAGATGTGACGGCTGCACTCATTCGCAAGAAGAACATTACAATGAATCTCTGAAGGAATTTTTACAATAAACAGGAATGCAAAAAACCCTAGACATCCAAAAACCTAACCCTATGAGATGAAGAGCCAAAAGTCATGTGAGCCCCATTTGGGTAAGTTAGTACATCAACTTCCTGGAGTCGTAACTTTTGCATACGATCTTTGTTTTAGGCATATGATAGCATGTTGGAAAGGTATCATCAAGGAGCTTCATTTTGGGGGATCATTCATTCCTTTGGCTATCATTGAGAATCTCTATCCCGAAAAACCTTCATTTAGGCCCTCAAAATGGCCCCGGAAGTTAAAACTGCTAAAACTAGTAAATTGCCAAAATTGTCATAAAACTGTTTTGAGCCAGTTGGAGAAGGTGGTTTCCACTGATATCCACCTAGATCAATAACAAATGAATAAATCACCACCAATTAGCTACAAGTCTAGATCGATTCCTAGTGTCGG
>JZKD02S1769828.1:49148-59316 GCA_000966675.3 Picea glauca | reverse complement strand
TGTTGTTCTCTAATAGGAGAAATGTGTTGATTGAGGAAATGTCTCCACCAATGTGAAAAAGACATTGTGGATACCATGGGCATGACCACTTCATCGGCTCTAGAATGGAAGAGGTTGAAGAAGGCCACGGATTAGAAAAGCTCACAACCAAACAAAGTTAGAGATCAACACACTTTAGAGGTTGGGAAGCACCTTCTAAGACTCCAACATTGGGAAAATGAATCTCATGCTACTATTATATTGATACAGGGAAGAAATTTGTGTTGAAATTATGTTTATATTGAGAGGGGGTTGAATCAATATAAAATATTTTTTACTTTAAATGAGAATTCATCAATCATTTATTAACTTTAAAACAATAAATGCATGTAAACTCAAATCGCAATACACAAAGTTTAACATGGGAACCCTTGCGAGAAAAAACCACAAAAACTTATCTTTATAAATGTAAGTAGGCACCAACCTATTGTTACAAAGCTTGTAGGAACCAACCTACTGGAGACACCTATCTCTTTAGCTAAGCACCAACTTAGAACGATATTGTGTAGGCACCAACTTACTGAAGACACCAATCTCCTCAATTGAGCACCAACTCAATTAGACTTGTATAAGTACCAACCTAAGATATTTATACACATAGTACTTCTAACTTCACATGCATGCTTCATACTTCATGTATTTCATAGCATCATCATACCCTTAACTTTTATGCTACAGCGTCTTTCTTTGTTTCATACCCCATGCATAGATTCAAACCCTTGTCAAATTTAGCCTTCATGCTCGAGCGAACCTTGTGGCATCATTCCCATGATATAATTTCAGACTACAACATCACAACCTCAAAAAAATGCACTTTGTAGCATTATAGACCTCGGTCCTTCATAGTGCACCCTTAAAACTCCAAAAACTTATCTTGCACACCTTTGGACCTCAAAAAGACTCCTTGGCTCTTATTGCATGCCTCAAATCATTGTTGTGCACCTCATACTTGATATTCTTTCTTGGATGTTCTTCAAATGCGCACATCTATTGATGCAGGAGCATTGCCAACTCATCAAGAGAGCCAGCGCGGAAGCGGAGGACAGCTGGACAAGCAGCACCAATTTTGAAAATGCTTTGGGACTGTTGCGCAGATCTTAAATGAGTCATTTAAGATGAGGCGCACTTGTATATTGTAATGGACCTTGAGCCTTTAAGCTCTCGTCCTTAGGTAGATAGTCGTCATTTAATATAGGTAATGCTGGTAGATAGGAATTTAATTCTAGATTTGATAGCTTTAGAGTCCAAAAGGGAAAACGGATATAGACACCCTCATTGTATCATTGTAACATTATCAATTCAGAAGCAGGAAGAGCCAGATCATGCAGAGAACTGTGTAGAGAACATCCATGTACTGATATTTGAATTAATAGAAGAAGCTTTGATTCAAATCCATGGTTATGTGTCTATTCTCTGTATTGATGTTATGCTCATAAATGTTTTCTTCCAGTTGTGCATTTGCTTTTATATGTTGTGTATGTGATTTCATGGTTGAATTGAACTCTGAGAGGGAGATGGAATGAGTTTCAATTGTTTCTCTATTTGAGCCAAAGGATTCCTGCAAGGAGTGCAGTTGAAATTGTCCGCAAGGAGTGTGTTGACAGAAGGGTTCAAGTAGAGATAACGTATGTTCTCACTCATCCCAGAAGGTGTAGTGGGGCACAGGAGCCGTGCAAGGGGTGCGCAGGCCAAGAGAAAGTCTCAGGGCTGCGAACCTGAGTAAGGAACTGAAAGATTGTTGTTGCAGGTGTGCACAGAGTCAAGAGACTTCAACACTCAGTTGAGGTTGAAGGGTTGCCGCAAGGAGTGCATGCAAAGAATTCTCTTTTCCTGAGAGACTAAGGAACTGTGGAAAAATATCAGGAAGGACAGGCCCCTGAGTTGCTGAAGAACAGCGCAGACAAGTTGCGACTTGAAGTTGCAAGAGCGTCACAATTTTGCGCGCAGGTGAACAAGTCTTTGTGAGGAAAGTACTTGGTTCATTTCACAGAAATCCGTTAGGAAGAACGAACGGACGAAATTTCCGAGGAGATTTCGTGAATTGTCATGAGCCGTTGGATCTCACGGAGGTGTAGGGAAGTATTCAAGCTCAGGAGGGGCAGAGCCGTTGATCCGCGCCACAGGAGCCGTCGGATCCACATGTGATATCGTGTCTCAGGGATTCACGAGTCGAAGCTCCAAGTTGTTGCGACGAGAATTGCAATATTGCGATCCGCGATATCCCAACGAGCCCAGAACTGTTCATTGTTGAGGATGTGTGTCCGGAGATTCCAGGGAGTCGGGGTTCGAAGCATCGAAGATTTCAGAGGTAAGAAATTCTTGCAGCTTGGAATCGCGAAATGCGATATCCCAACGGAAGAGTTGTGTGTGGGGCCACAGCAGGGTTGGTGGAAGACAGGTGGCGTATCATATCGAGGATCGGGAGAAGGAAAGTCCTGAATCCATTGACATCAGGATTCGCGATCCCGCGAATCCCAAAATCTCGATAGAAGTGACGGGAGTTAAGGTGACAACTCGCACGTGCGTCGGAGTTTCGTTGCGTCGGGTATCGGGAGTCGGTAAATCAAAGTTCTTGATATCGCGAGTAGCGATATCCCGATAAAGGAAAATCCCGAAAAAAGCAAAGGAGGAGGTCAGATTTGACCAGGTATCGGGTTACGTGGATTTGTAAAACCCAAAGGTCGACCACTGAACTCGCGAAGTCACAAGTTCCGATTTCTCGACAAGAAAAGGGAGGGAAGTTGCGCGAGGAGATCTGTGGGGATAGAATTCCCGATAGGGAATTAGAAGAACCTTGGAGTTCTTCGGGCCGAGGAAAGAAGAATATCATGTGTGAGCAGGCGTGCCTACGGGTGCAGCTGCGTTAGTGTGCTATCAGAGCACAGAAAGACTCTTTTCTTTCTGTAGAAGAGAAGAGGATAATTCACCATGTTGCCAAGGAGAGAAAGGCAATTACCTAATCCAAAGGATAGAGAGGTGCGAAGAAGAGGCAGGCAGGTAGCAAATCCGAAAATGGAGAGACAAATGCGTGATCTCTGAGCAAGACTTGAAGACATGGAGACAGCGCAAAGACGCACAACTAGTGCAAGGGATCTGAGTGATTCCGACAGTGAAATAGAGGTTGAACGCGAGGAGGAAGTTGCAGTCGGAGATGCATCAAACGAGCGTTTGATTAAAGCTATTGCCAGGATGGGTGCAAAGGCAAAGATGGACATTCCAGTTTACGAGGGAAACTTGGATGCAGAGGAGCTACTAGATTGGATTAGAGCTCTGGATACTTATTTCGACTATGAAGATGTCGAAGAAGATAAGAAGGTCAAGCATGTTGTCACGCACTTGAAGGGACATGCAGCATTATGGTGGGACGAGTTACAGGCTGACAGACGCTGCAAAGGCAAGCAGAAAATTAAGAGTTGGGATCAAATGATTGCAAAGATGAAGGCGAAGTTCATCCCGAGAGATTACCAAATTACTCTGTTCATGAGGATGCAGAACCTGAGACAGAAGCTTATGACAGTGGAAGAATACACTGAGGAATTCTATCGACTGAACATCAGAGCAGGTCATCGGGAGAGCGATGATGAGAAGGTTTCTAGATATCTAAATGGTCCGAGATACGACATTCAGGATGAATTGAGCATGGTAACCATCCGAACAGTGGAGGATGCTTATCAGATGGCTCTGAAAGATGAGGAGAAATTGAGCCGTAAGCAAGGTCAGAGAGGTTGAGGTAGGAGCCATCCCAGAGGCAAGGCAGTTGCCCAAGATAAATACCAGAAGCCCAAGGAGGAATGGAAGAAACCTCAGGGTAAATTTGAGAGAGGTGGTACCTCACAGAGAGGTCCATACGTTGAACAGAGAGGGCAGCATACAGAGCAGAGCGGAGGATATGCTGACAACAAAATTTTTCCTTGTACCAGAGGTAGAGGAAGGGGAAGAGGTGGAGTAATCACTTGCTTCACATGTGGAAAGAATGGGCACAAGTCATTCGAGTGTCCAGAGAAAAATAAGGGCATTGGAGAAGCTCACATCACTGAGGCGCAGAGGCGGGATGTTGAGGCAGAAGACCCAGAAGGCGGAAGGTCATTGATGATGCGTAAAGTCCTTTTGACACCTGAGAAGGAGGTGAAAAGTTCAATCCAAAGGACCAAACTTTTCAGAACAACTTGCAAGACCAAGGATAGGGTATGCAAGGTTATCGTGGACAGCGGTAGCACTGATAATCTCGTTTCAACCAAGATGGTCGAGAAGCTGGAGCTGGAGATGACTGATCATCCAAGCCCATACAGAGTTTCGTGGATACAAAAAGGACACCAGGTAATTGTTACTAAACAATGCTTGGTTGAATTCAAGATAGGTGGATATAATGATAAAATAATCTGTGATGTCATTCCTATGGATGTTTGTCATCTATTGCTGGGTAGACCATGGCAATATCACAGGAATGTGATTCATGACGGGAGAATGAACAAATATACCCTGGAGAAGAATGGGAGAACCCATATGTTGCTTTCGATAAAGGATAAGGAGGTGAAGCCGGAAGTAAGCAACACAGTACTTCTCATAAGTGGGAAGGAACTTCTTACAGAGGTGAAAAAGAAAGAAGATCCACAATCCTTTGTGGTCAGGAAGCCGAGGATTGTTCTGACTAGCACAAGAGTGGATGATTTACCTGATGAAGTTCAGGAACTGTTGGAAGAGTTCGCCGACATCATAGTGGATGAATTACCTCGTTCTTTGCCACCGATGAGGAGTGTGAGTCATCATATAGACCTCATACCAGGAGCTAGTTTTTAGAATAAAGCCGCATACAAGTTGACGCCGCCAGAAAATGAGGAGGTCAAGAAGCAGGTCCAGGAGTTATTGGACAAAGGGTTAGTCAGGGAAAGCTTGAGTCCATGTGTTGTTCCAACAGTACTTAGTCCGAAGAAAGATGGAGGTTGGAGGATGTGTACTGACTCAAGGGCTATCAATAAGATAACCATCAGGTACAGGTTCCCATTGCCGAGAATGGATGATCTGATGGATTGCTTGAGCGGGGCAAAGTATTTTTCAAAGATAGATTTGAAAAGCGGATATCACCAGATTCGCATGAGAGAAGGCGATGAGTGGAAAATAGCCTTCAAAACAAACGAAGGGTTGTATGAATGGCTAGTCATGTCGTTTGGCTTGACGAATGCGCCAAGTACCTTTATGAGGTTGATGAATGAAGTCCTGAGGGAGTTCATCAGGAAGTTCGTCATTATGTATTTGGATGACATACTGATTTACAGTAAATCAGTGGCGGAACACTTGAAGCATTTGGCTACAATGATGCAGAAGCTACAGCAGGAGAAGTTGTTGATTAATATGAAGAAATCCTCATTTATGAAGACAGAGCTCATTTACTTGGGTTTTGTTATTTCGGCTAATGAATTGAAGATGGATCCAGGTAAAGTGGAGGTAATTAAAAATTGGCCATCACCGAGGAATGTATTCGAGGTGAGAAGTTTTCATGGTTTGGCTAGTTTCTACTGGAAGTTCATCAGGAATTTCAGTGGGATTAGTGCAGCGATGATGGACACAATGAAGAAGCGGCATAAGTCTTTTCACTGGACAGCAGAAGCTGAAAAGAGCTTCAATCTGTTGAAACGAAAGATCATGGAACAACCGGTGTTGGTGTTGCCGGATTTTTTGAAAACATTCCAGGTGAAATGTGATGCAAGTGGGTTTGCCATAGGGGCAGTCTTAAGTCAAGAAGACGGGTCGATTGCATATTTCAGCGAGAAGTTGAATGAGGTGAAGTTGAAATACCCCACGTATGATAAAGAATTTTATGCTATCATCCAGGCATTGAAGAAGTGGAGGCATTACTTGATCCCAAAAGAATTTGTATTGTACAGTGATAACCATGCATTGCAGTTTGTGACTCGACAAAAGAAGTTGAATCATAAACATGCAAAATGGGTAGAGTATATGCAAAATTTCACATTTGTAATTAAACACATATCGGGTACTGCTAACAAAGTGGTTGATGCTTTGAGCAGGAAGTGTTTGTTGTTGCAAGAATTCCGAGTCAAAACCTTGGGTTTTGAAAATCTCAGAGACATGTATGCAATAGATGCAGATTTTGGAGAGGCGTATGAAGCAGCTGAGAATCCAGTTCTCAGAGACAGAAGCCCTTGGATAGACTACATGATCTAGGAGGGATTGTTGTTCAGAGGCAATCAACTGTGTATTATGAAATGCTCCATGAGGGAGAATTTGTTAAAGGAGAAGCACAGTGGTGGATTAGTAGGACATTTTCGCCATGATAAGACATTCGCGAAGCTGAGTGAATTATAATTTTGGCCGGGAATGTGAGCAGATGTCAAAAGATTTATTGACAGATGCAGAGTTTTCCAGCATTCGAAGGGAAGGAAGCAGAATACAGGTTTTTATCAACCATTGCCCATACCAGAAAGGTCGTGGGAAGCGATAAGCATGGATTTTGTATTGGGGTTGCCAAAGACACAAAGAGGTGTTGATTCAATCTTTGTGGTAGTGGATAGGTTTTCCAAGATGGCACATTTTATCCCATGCCAGAAAACCAGTGATGCAACTCACATCGCAAATCTGTTCTTCAAGGAGGTCATTCGACTTCATGGATTGTCGAAAAGTATAGTTTCGGACAGAGACACAAAATTCATAGGGCATTTTTGGAGGACCTTATGGAGGAAGTTGGGAACTAATTTGATGTTTAGTTTAGCTTATTATCCTCAGATGGATGGAAAAACAGAAGTGGTCAACAGAAGTCTCAAAGACTTGCTGAGAAGCATAGTGACAGAGAACCACAGCCAGTGGGACCATATATTACCACAGGCAGAGTTTGCGTACAACGACTCAGTGAATCGGAGCATAGGAAAAAGTCCATTTAAAATTGTATATGGTATGCAATCGAGAGGAGTTTCTGAACTGAGGGATTCAGGACAGACTGCTACTAGCAGCGCTAGTGCAGAGGAATTCGATGAGGAGATGAAGGAACTTCACTGCAGGGTGAAGGAGCGGTTGCTGAAATCAAGCCAGGAGTACAAGCGCAGAGCGGATCAGCATCGGAGACAACTTCAGTTTGAAGTTGGTGATCTAGTTCTGGCGCACTTGAGGAAAGAAAGGTTCCCAAAGGGAACATACAATAAACTAAAGATGAAGAAAATCGGACCATGCAAGGTCTTTAGAAAATTCAGGGAAAATGCTTATGAGATCGAGTTGCCGGATGGGATCGGAATATCTCCGATATTCAACATCGCAGATTTATACCCATACAGGGTTGGATAAGCAGAGACTGGAACTGAACAGCCAGTGATCCAGTGGATGAACCAATTACCAGTTGCAGAAAATCCACAAATAGAATGCATACTGGACAAGAGAGTGGGTAAGAAGACCAGGAGGAAAGAATACTATGAGTATCTGGTCAAATGGAAGGGCCACCCAGTGGAAGATGCCAGCTGGGAGAGCGAAGCAGAGATACAGAAGCATGGACAAACCATGAAGGAGCTCATGGATAGGAGCCCATGAAATGTTTCAAGCGAGGGAGTATGATGCAGGAGCATCGCCAACTCATCAAGAGAGCCAGCACGGAAGCGGAGGACAGCTGGAAAAGCAGCACCAATTTTGAAAATGCTTTGGGACTGTTGCGTAGATCTTAAATGAGCCATTTAAGATGAGGTGCACTTGTATATTGTGATGGACCTTGAGCCTTTAATCTCTCGTCCTTAGGTAGATAGTCGGCATTTAATATAGTTAATGCTGGTAGATAGGAATTTAATTCTAGATTTGATAGCTTTAGAGTCCAAGAGGGAAAACGGATATAGACACCCTCATTGTATCATTGTAACATTATCAATTCAGAAGCAGGAAGAGCCAGAGCATGCAGAGAACTTTGTAGAGAACATCCATGTACTGATATTTGAATTAATAGAAGAAGCTTTGATTCAAATCCATGGTTATGTGTCTATTCTCTGTATTGATGTTATGCTCATGAATGTTTGCTTCCAGTTATGCATTTGCTTTTATATGCTTTGTATGTGATTTCATTGTTGAATTGAATTCTGAGAGGGAGATGGAATGAGTTTCAATTGTTTCTCTATTTGAGCCAGAGGTTTTCTGCAAGGAGTGCAGTTGAAATTGTTCGCAAGGAGTGTGTTGACAGAAGGGTTCAAGTAGAGATAACTTATGTTCTCACTCATCCTAGAAGGTGCAGTTGGGCACAGGTGCCGTGCAAGGGGTGCGTAGGCCAAGAGAAAGTCTCAGGGTTGCAAACCTGAGTAAGGAACTGAAAGACTGTTGCTGCAGGTGTCCGCAGAGTCAAGAGACTTCAACACTCAGTCGAGGTTGAAGGGTTGTCGCAAGGAGTGCGTGCAAAGAATTCTCTTTTCCTGAGAGACTGAGGAACTGTGGAAAAATCTCAGGAAGGACAGGCCCCTGAGTTGCTGAAGAACAGCGCAGACAAGTTACGACTTGAAGTTGCAAGAGCGTCACAAGTTTGCGCGCAGGTGAACAAGTCTTTGTGAGGAAAGTACTTGGTTCATTTCACAGAAATCCGTTAGGAAGAATGAACGGACGAAATTTTCGAGGAGATTTCGCGAATCGTCGTGAGTCGTTGGATCTCGTGGAGATGCAGGGAAGTATTCAAGCTCAGGAGGGGCAGAGCTGTTGATCCGCGCCACAGGAGTTGTCGGATCCACACGTGATATCGTGTCTCGGGGATTCGTGAGTCGAAGCTCCAAGTTGTTGCGATGAGAATTGCGATATCGCGATCCGTGATATCCTGACGAGCCCAGAACCGTTCATTGTTGAGGACGCGTGTCCGGAGATTCCAGGGAGTCGGGGTTCGAAGCATCGGAGATTTCAGAGGTAAGAAATTATTGTAGCTTGGAATCGCGAAACGCGATATCCCAACGGAAGAGTTGTGTGTGGGGCCACAGCAGGGTTGGTGGAAGGCAGGTGGCGTATCATATCAGGGATCGGGAGAAGGAAAGTCCCGAATCCATTGACATCAGGATTCGTGATCCCGTGAATCCCGAAATCCCGATAGAAGTGATGGGAGTTAAGGTGACAACTCGCACGTGCGTCGGAGTTTCATCGCGTCGGGTATCGGGAGTCGGTAAATCAAAGTGCTTGATATCGCGAGTAGCGATATACCGATAAAGGAAAATCCCGAAAAAAGAAAAGGAGGAGGTCAGAGTTGACCAGGTATCGGGTTACGCGGATTTGTAAAACCCAAAGGTCGACCACTGAACTCGCGAAGTCACGAGTTCCGATTTCCCGACAAGAAAAGGGAGGGAAGTCGCGCGAGGAGATCTGTGGGGACAGAATTTCTGATAGGGAATTAGAAGAATCTTGGAGTTCTTCGGGCCGAGGAAAGAAGAAGATCCTGTGTGAGCGGGCGTGCCTGCGGGTGCGGCTGCATCATCTATCATGCATTTATAGTGTTTATGTGCTCACTTTTAGGGCTAACCTATAAAGACTGGTTGGGCCAACTTAAACTTTCTGGATGGGTTGTCTAACAAAAAAATTCATGTCCCCTTATTCCTACGGAGTTAGAGGGAGTTCCATATACCGTTGGAAAGGTCTCAGAATAAGATTTTGAACCATATAACCTATGCTTCCACTTGAGCTAGATATTTAGAGAAAAAAATCCTTCAAAGATATGATATCCAAATTGAGCATCAAAAATCCAAAAACAATATTTCCAACAATATCCATCATGCAATCTTTATCTCGAACATATGTTGTCTCCCCCTGTCTTTGATATCAATGATAACAATATTTCCAACAAATTGGAATTCTCGGTTTCCTTGGATGTTCTTTATGACCAGGTAGTGTGCATCTTTTCTCATATCAACCTCCTTCCTACGCATGGCCTACCTCGTGTATCTGAGTATTCTAAAACCATTGTTATTCCTAAAAACTCCACTGACTCTTTTTGGGGCAACAGTAGCAACATGGTAACCCATGTGGATTATGTTATTGACACCCATCTTGGAACTTATTTTTTGTTCATCTGTCATGTTTTGTTGAAATGTTTTATTGTTGAAGAAATTATCCAAGTATATGACTATAAACTTTAAGCATGTTAGTTTCATTGGACGAGTTAAATATTGTAGTTGAT
>JZKD02S1769828.1:22718-35543 GCA_000966675.3 Picea glauca | reverse complement strand
TTTTTTTTTTTTAATTGCGCGGTGGGTGGGTGGTCGGTTGTCCTTGTACAGCTTCAATCGGCTCCCGTTGATCATCCCTCTAATTTATGCGCCTAATAAGTCTTTCAACTGTACTGCTCCTCCATCTGTAACAGTTTTTACTTTGTACGGTCTTAAGCAATGCATCCTCATCTTTCCTGGGTGTTGAAACAATTTATTGTCATACATCAACACTAGATCTCCTTCCTTGAAGGTTTTCTTCTTGATGTGTCTATCATGCCAAGATTTGTCCCTTTCTTTCTGAACTTGTTGGTGGAACCCTTCTAAGATCCGGTCTTCCTCCATGGTCATTAATTGATTTAGTCGCTCTTGTACTGCACCTCTTTCTGTCATATGTGTAATTGTCGCTATGTGTAAGCTTGGTACTAAGAATTATAATGGCACCACTGCTTCTTGGCCATAGACCAGTTTAAATGGTGTGTGCCCTGTCAACATTTTGCACGTAGTCCTGTAGGCCCATAATAATGCTAGTACTTTGAGGTCCCAGTCATCCCTGTTGACGTTACAGATCTTTATCAACGCATTCTCAAGGATTTTGTTAAATGCTTCCACTGTGCCATTTGCATGTGGGTGATATGGTGTGCTCTTCTGATGATGGACTTCAAACTCTTTAGTCATAGCATTGATGGTGTTGTTTATGAAGTGTGCGCCTTGGTCGCTCATCAAAACTCATGGGCATCCAAATATAGTGATCACTTGTTCAAATAAGAAGTGTGTTGTTGTTTTTGCGCTGCAATCTTTCACTAGTGCGGCTTTCGCTCATCTTGTTAGGTACTTCGTCGTGGTGATAATGTACCTAGCTCCTATTCCTTTTGTTGGTGGGTTTATTGGTCCCACAAATTCTATTGCCCATTTATCGAATTAATGCATTGTTACTTGTGGTCGTAATGGTATCTTGTCTCTTTTGTTGGGTTTACCTACCCTTTGACAGACATCGCATCTCTGGCAGTACTCCTTCGAGTCTTTATGAATGGTTGGCCACCATAGTCCTGCGTGCAATACCTCCTGCGCAGTATTTTTGCTTGCATAATGTCCTCCTGCTATCCCCTCATGGGATTCTACTAACCCTCTTGGTATTTCATGTACTAACACATATCTGTGCAAGATGATGTCTGTGTCCATTTTGTATAAGTGTCCTGTGATCAGTTGATAGTCTACAGCCTAGACTACGAGATTTTTCTTATGCGCGGTGTTATATTCTAGCAGTGCAGTACCTGTTCTCAAGTATTGAATGATATATGTGAAGTATTCATCAACAATCTGGACTGAGAATAAATGTGCATACGGGAAGTTGCCTTCTAAATTTGTAGGTTCTTCTCCATTTGTGACCCTTGACAGGTGATCAGGACCTGCATTCAGTTTTTTTGGCTTGACTATGACTTTGAAGTCAAACTCTTGAAACAGTAGTAACCATCAACAGATCCTCCCCCCCAACACTGTCTTTTTGAATAGGTATTTCAGGGTTGAGTGATCTGTGAACATCTTAAAGTGTTTTCCCAATAAGTAATGTATGAATTTTTGCAATGCGTAGACCATAGCTAGGCCTTCTCTCTCTATGGTTTTGTAGTTCTGTTCTGATTCTGATAGTTTTCTGCTTGCAAAAGCTATGGGGTGATCCAAATCCCCCTCTCCTGGATATGCCAAGATAGTTCCAAGTGTTATGGTTGATGCATCTACATGCAGGTGGAATGTCTTCTCCTAGCATGGAAATACTAATATTGGTGTGGTGACCATCTTTTCCTTCAGGGTATCCAAACCGTGTTGGCATTCGTCGTTCCACTGAAACTTTGTATCTTTTCATAACAGTTTTTCCATCGACACTGTAATCTGCACGTATCCTTTGATGAACTTTCTATAGTATCATGTTTGTCCCAATGTCTCTCTTAACTGATGGATCATTTTAGGTGGTGGAAAGTTAACAATTACTGTGATCTTTGTAGGTTCTACGAGTAAAGCTTGTTGCGTACTATATGGCCTAGTAGTATCCCAAAAGGTGTTTTGAATGTGCATTTATTAATGTTTAGTGATATATGGCACTATCTGCATCTTTATAACATTAGTCGTGAGACTTATACATGTTCTTTCAACAAACTATGTATTGTCCAATCATCCAAGTATACTTCTGGGAACTGGTGGATGAATTCCTTAAATGCAGCAATGACTACTCTGGAAAAGATTGTTGGTGCATTCTTCAGTCCAAATGGCATGATTGTGTACTGGTAGGATCCCCATTCTGTCACAAAGGTAGTCTTGTATCTGTCTTCTTGTTCTATCTTAATATGGTGATAACCTGAGAATTCATCTATGAATGAGTAAGATTCATGTCCTCCTACGTTTTCTAACACTACGTCCATGAAAGGTGTAGGGAATGGGTCATGTAGGCATGCATCATTCAACTTCCTCAAGTCGATGCATATCTGTATTCCTCCTTGTTTCTTGTCCTGAACTACCATCGGGCTTATCCATTCGGATTCTTCCACTGGCTCTATGATTTCGGCTTCGAGCATTTTTTCGATCTCAGCTTTGACTTTCTTCTTGTATATCGGGTTCAATCTATATGGTCAATGTTTGATTGGTATCACTTCAGGTCTGAGTGGTATCTTCATTTCTCCTAGCTCTTCTGTTATACCCTTCATCTTTGTAAATGTGGTAGGAAATAAGTCGTTGTACTCGCGCAATAGCTTTGTTATACTTTCCAATGTTTGCTCATCCCAGTAGTCTCCAAAGCTAGCCATTTTGGGATGCTCAATTGTCCCAATGTTGACTTTCTTTACCTTGATCAACGCGAAAATAAATTTTGATTCTATAGGGGGTCCTTCCACTTCTCTTTCTCCTTCTGCTTCTTCTATCTGAATATCGTGTGGATCGTCTTCATCCGGTGCTTCCTCCTGCACATGGTAACATGACAACAGTTCCTTGATTGTCTGCCTATTCCTTTGTTACTCTTCTATTATGAGTTCGACTTCTAGTTTTTTGATGAATATCACCCCTCTTATATTTTTAAGAGTTGCGTCTATCTTGGGTTTCTCATGTTCAAATAAGAAAGTGACTGTAAAATTTTGTTGTAATATTGTTCAGGTCGCAGTTGCTTTGCAAAGTTCTTGGTTTGTATACCAATTCGTTGGTATTCCCTCTAGAGTGTGTACAAAATAATGAGGACATTCATCTGGGGGTGTCATTTCCCACAGTGTTCTGCACGTCTCCAAGTGTTCTGTTGGTGCCCCTTGTCCATCATAATTCTATTGTTTGTTGTTTTTTTGTTTTGCGTCGAACCTTATGCGTAGTAACCACTTACATTGGTACCAATCTGCGATTGTCTATTTGTGTGTGCCCCACCATCTTGCAGGTGTGGACTTGAGTGCTATATCAATTGCTAACAATCTTTGATTCTCTAAAACTCTGTCTTCATACTGTGCTAAGAATGTTTCCAAATCATTTATTTCGTGGAAACTAGGCGGTTCCCTTATTTTTGTGCCTACCCATCTTACTGTGCAGTCTATTCGTGCACATATTCTCTTGGAAACTTTGTGTAATCGTTGTTGTCAATTCTCTAAACCGGTGTTTGAGTCTGTTGCACATGAAGTAATGCTCCACCAAATGAGTATTACGTCTGCAGTTGGGTTTACGTAATCCTCATCGCACGTAGTTGTTTTGTACAACTGGTTGATTTCCTCTAAGTCTAGACAAGTAGGTTCTACAAACCTCTCCCCTTTTGATGGGTCTAATGGCGTGATGACCCTGTATTCACCTAACTCAAATGTCATTTTTCTAGTCCTCAAGTTGATTATGGATTGATTTTCAAACGCCCAATCCAAACCAAGTACGTTGGGTATGGTGTTGTGTCGTCCATTATTTCAATTACTTCAAAATCTACTTTAGTGCGCACCCCATCCAGGTCTATTGTCATTCCTTTTAATCTATCGATTAGTAGGACTATGTGTTGGTATGCTAGTTTTAGTTGAACTGGTGAATATCTTAATGTGGGCTCTCCCATGCATTGCCATGTCTTCTTTGGTAATCCATTGACCTCATATACCAGATCCAGTATGATGTCTCCCATGTTGAAGTATCTAATGTTTTCATTCAGTCTGAACTCCCTACTTGTTCTTCTCCTAGTATGTAGGTGATTGATTATCTTTCGTTCTAGTGTTCCTTTTGTCTCCATACTACATTTTTCTAATATGTTTTGGATAATTTTCACAAATGATGAATCATTTAATACTTTTACACATAATTGTAGAAAACCTTTGATTGTACTTACTTGTCCCATGGGTTGCATTTCGTTGGTATGATCCAATAGCGGAGGCATTTCGTACTCTGGTGCTTCCTTGCTTTGTTGCGCAGTTGAAGTCGTCGCAATGTCCTCCTTCTGAAATTCTTGTCGGACTTGCTTAAATATCTCCTTCTCCTTTTGTGCTTCGAACTGCTTCCTTGGTTCGGTGTTCTTCTTCACCCATTGGTGTTGTAATGTCTCTTGTCGGACTGCGTCATCCCCTGTTTTAGCTCCTCCGCAAGTAACTATGTTGATGTTTTGTCCTTCATCCCTTGCTTCGACTGAGATCCACTGAACATTATGGTTGTTCTGGTTTCTCTTTTCCTAAATTTTTACTAGTATTGTTGGACATTCTTTTGTATCATGGTCCGATGTGCGAAAATACATACATGTTGTTGGTGGGAGTGGGCATTCCCTTGCATAATGTCTAGGTTGTTGACAATTATGACATACCATTGGTCCTCTACCTCGTCCAAAACCTCCTCTCGCTTGTCCTCCACCTTTGTACCTTGATCGATCTCCTCTCGGTGTGTTATACCGAGGCGCTTGATTATACTATGCAGTGTTGTATTGAGGTTGTGTTGTGTTGTACTGCAGTTGTGTGTTATTATATGGTTGTTGCACAGTATTGTACTATTGTTGCCCAATGTTGTATGGAGTTGGAACTTGAGTAAACTGAGGTGTGGCTTGCTCAGTCATCATTTCTTCTTGCACTTTATATGCATCTGATGTCCTTTCTCTCATCAACTCCATAGATCTACAATCTTTGTCATCGTGGCCCACTGACTTGCAAAATTTGCAATACGAACCCTTTGGAATTGTTTAGTATTTCTGCATCATAGGGCAGTGATATGGGTCATGGTCTGGTTTCTTATAGACTTCATGCCATATTCCTCCTGTTGGTAACGAGTTTGGCATTCCGACTACCATATACTGTGCGAATGTTGGACATTTGTTCTTGTGGCGTCCTTTTGTCCTGCATGTAGTACACCAAACGGATTCTCGTTTATCCTTATTCTTATTCTGGTTGAGTTGGAACGTTAATTTCTTCAAATTCTCCTTTAGTTCTTCGATAGAAAGATCGGTCTTTTGATACTAGTTTTCTTCCAATTGCAGGGCTACCTGCAGAGCCTCTTCCTACGTCTGAAACTTTTGTTGTCGCAGTGGGTATTTTAAGTGTGGGAGCAGTGAATTGACAAACAAGTGTCGATGTTGCATATCGGTCATGAGATATTTCAACTTCCCCTTCAGTTGCTTGAATCTCTAGTCAATCTCCCATACGGATTCTCCTAGTTTCTGTCAGATTTCTATCATCTCATTCATATATTTATCCTCTGAGCTCAGCTTTTGGAACTCATTTTTTAGTAACTTCTTAATGAATGTCAGTTTCCATGTCCTCCCAGGTGCATTGTTTGCGTCGAGACTCATGTACCAGTCTAGTGCATGGTCTCTTTGCGTAATAGCTAACTGCGCAAGTTTGGTATCTTCATCAGTGATTTGTTTTGCTTCCCATATCTTTGCACAAATGAACAAGTGTTTCTGAGAGTCTTCTATTACTTCTCCTCAAAATTCCGGTAACCTAATGGTGGGATCATGTCTTGCCATTCTGAATGTTGAACTACTACCTATGTACGGTGTAGATACCTGACTAGTGTTGTCCGAACTAGCTCCTCCAGATGTTACTCCTTGTGTAGATGTACTTCTTGCTATCGGACTTCTTTCGAGCTTTGGTTGTCTAAATGGTGGTCTTCTCTTTGGTGTACTAGTCACACATGGGTTTATGGGTTCCACACTGACATTAATATGGATAGGATTGATGCCTTCTCTTCATGTTCTTGGACCTCTTGTCTTCCTCTGATACGTTGCGCATAGGATTTCCTCAATCTGCTCCATAGCCCAGAGATCCTCTACCTCTTCTTCATCACTCGCCAAGCCTTCCCTCGCGACTACAACTCTCTTCTTGGTATTCACCTTGTATTGGTAGTGTACTATGCTACGTGTATTTCCAGTTGTCTCCAAGATCCACCTGATTTGGTCGTCATCCATCATGATCAGGTCTAAAGGTTCCTCCTTCTTCCCTTTATCCTTTCCTCCCATTTGTCCTCTTTCTGTCAGTGATTCCCCCCTTCCCCCATGCACGTAGGGAAATTTAGTTTTATGATTCCATTGTCATTACACCTTTGTTGTATAGTAGTATCTTAATCAAAGTATATAGTGATCTAATGTACCTTCCTCGAGGTCCTCATAGAAACTCTTTCTCTGTTGTGTTGTACGACTTCGTTGTGTCTACTGCAAACTCTGTTATAAAGCCTGCCACAATACTGTCGAGCCAAAAGTCTACTGCGTGGGTGAATTTGTTGTTCACGTGTTGTAATTGCTCAATCTGTATTGGGGTCCACTCTAGTTGTTGAATCTGGTTCCTTGCATGGTTATCCTTCAACCTTAGTATCCATTCCTATAATAGATGTGGAAAATCACAAAAAAAGACTTCATGCAAATCAGTAAACAAGTATTTCTCAAGATATTTACGGGGTCTTATTCTAGGGCTTCAGTTATCGTTCTGTGCAAACTCCAGCTCTTTGGTTCTCAACCAAGTTTCAATCTCTGCTTTTGTGGGATTCCACAATCTCAACATCCCCTTCTAGTAGCTCATTGCTTTCTTCTCTTCTTTACTCTTCTCTCGCTCAACCTATCTCATCTACTCAATCCTCTCTTGTTCCTACCAACTGCAATGGAACCATTTGTTGGTTTACTCTTCTATTTTGTCTGACTTCATACTGAGTGGCCCAGGGTTCATGTATGTTCGGGTTTCCAACAAAGCCTCTAAAACTATCGGCCCTCCTGGTAAACCAGAAGGAAACACAGCGCACGGGGTGCACTGCGTAGTCACATCCGAGATAGATTTAATGTGTGGTTGTAATACTCATGTGTTTACAGCCTAAGATTGAGTGCGAGATATGAGAACTATATATTGCACTACTATTATAACTTGTCAACGCGATATATTGTCATTTGCAAATAAGAAGGAAATATAGCAACTCATTCGTTAACATAACAATAACTATGAAAGACGATAACGATATGCATGTATTCATCACATAACACAGATGTTACCATGGTTCACCTCCTCCTGGGCCACATCCACAAGGATTTGGCTCTTGGCTCTTTTATTATAGTACTGCATCTATAGCGTCGCGCACGTTACAATTCTTCTCAATCGGATAAGATCTATATGAGGTGGACTAGATCGCACCAGGCTCCTCAGCCTGCGATCTAACCCTTAAGATATTCCCTCCTTCGTCCTCTTCAACTCAACAGCTTACAAAAGTAGAACATACAGTAAAATATTGCATATCGCAACAACTCATAGATAACTCGCTAAACTCGATAATACTTTGAACCGACCTTCTCTCCCCATGATACCTAAGTATCGATATTTATATATATTATGTCTCTTTAGCCATTACAATATATTACCAAAACCCTAACCCTATCGTCGTTAAGTTTTCCCTGCATGCGCGCGCGTTGTTCCTCCTTCCAGCTGTCGCTTTCCTCGTACATGCTTTCTTTCCCAAAATCGCCTTTCTTTCCACTTTGGTCTGCTTCCAACAGATCCCGTGCACAAAAGGTTCCTGAACTTGGGAAGGCCTACCAAATCAACATCCAATATCACTTGTCCATCACAGAGCAACACTGCATATCCCTACTCCTCATTCGATGAGGTTGAGAACACACTCCTAGTACCCATGGCACATTTTCCACTCGCAACACACCCCCTGACTCCATCTGGAATATCATTGCTTCATCTATGTGTTCTAGATGCCTAGTCCTCCTACCAAGCTCCTCATACATACTTGAATTAGACAATGTGAAACTCACAAACAAATCATGTACCCATGTCATGTGTTGGTAGCTCTCACTGGATAAGAACCACGTAATCCTCCAAGGAAAGCATCTTACTTACCCAAGTCATGACAATCCAATGAATTTCTACCCAATTTCATCATCCAAGTCACCAAAAACTCTTCGTGTCTGCACATGATACCATTGATCATGTGTCATCATCTGAATTGTCCCAAGTTGTGGTTGGACACTCAGTCTAGTCCACTCTAGACCATCGCAACTCATCTCTGCAAGTGTCCTAATCCTTTTGGGTCAAATACCTCATACATCGTCATACCTAGACAATGTGCAACTCTCTAACCCAATGAAGACTCTATCTCATCAACCTAACAGACACATGAATCCATCTTGTCTGTGCCAAAGCACCTGAGTTGCACCCAATGTAACTCACCATGACAAGTCACCGGAAGTCCATCCACATGGTTGGAAATCTTCCACACAACATACTGTTGTGATCCAGGCTCTCCGTCAATCCACCAAAACTCTCAATCTTCCACACCATCGAGATGCATTAGCTGACAACTCCTCATATGGGCAGTCTGCTACATGTCTCAACAAGAGACCATCTAACCTGTTTTTACCTTCAACCGTCACTATAGCTCCCTCTTAGTGCTATCACCTAAGACCTTCCCGAAACAAGAACAACAATCCTCCAGTGTTGTATCAAAAAATGTGTCTCAAAGATGGGCCCCTTCACTTCAAATCCGAAGCTCTAATACCATGTCAATTTTCACATGCAACTCTATGTGACTAATTTTTATATCTGAAAATTGTTTCCTAGTGATCTAACAGTAAAACCCTAGTTGTTATCACTAAACAATTTTACACTGAAAAGTATTGAATGAAAACATGTGCAGCGGAAACACAAAGATCAGAGATGAATCATCAATACACATGAGACACAAATTTTAGTTATGTAATCTTGTTAACATCAGAAATCATGAGGGCAAAACCATCCCTCCCAACCAATACAATATCACAAAAATATGAGGACAACCTTGTCCTTCAAATTCACAAAAACTGAGAACAATCTTATTCTCCAATAACCATGTAGATAAGAAAACCAAACCTCAACAATATCCCTAGAAATATCATCTGCCCACGAATCAGTTGTAGACCACCTATATGCTCTGCTGACGTCACATGTCCGCATGTACGAATTTGTACCTGCCCAAAAAATCAGATACATGATTCACCCTCTTGTAACCCACATATATATGTGTTTCACCTTCTTGCGACCTACGTATATACGTGATTCATCACACCTGTGACATGCGTATATATATGATTTGTCCCACTACAAACCACGTATTGTACGAAAAATTTACTCAACACGTGCGACCTTCTTTGCTTCTCTCTCCTAAGCCAGATTCGCCACCTTACAGACTTTCCCTTTGCTGAGATCACCAAGCCTCCTAGCACAAGTGCAGATTCACTTATGCTAGCTCCATCATGTCTCCACACACTCTACATGATATGTAATGTCACAAATACTTCTCTTCTTTATATATAATCCTTAGGGTTCACCATAGAAGCCACTCCACAAGTCAACATCATATTAGATTTTCCTTGTGGGTGTGAAGCCTCAAAACAAGCCCACAAAGCTCATCATCAAACCCATGAAACCCCCACTCAAATACAAGGGGGTTTTCTCCAAACAGAAAGTGTGATGTGGTGTCCACACAATTCCTACATGCCCAACACCTAGGGTCATGTGAGAACACCTACCCGAAGCTACAAAAATCAACACTATGTCTTAGCGAGGAAGGTATTTTCAACACACACCACAAGTGGGAATGCCTCTTGATGCTACAAAAGTTTCAACACTCCCTCTTAGCGAGGGAGGCATTCCATCCTCCATCATCACCTGGAAGTAGCTTTGTCTCCCATCCTAGATCTATTATCACAGTTGTTCTTCAATCTTCCTGATTGGATGCTCCCTCTGTCACTGAAGAAAATCTTGCTCTCCAATCCTCCTGGTTGGTTGCATCCTCTGTCACTGAAGAAAATCTTGTTGTTTGACATGATCCCATCCTAGAATACATTCTTCTCCTAGAAGCCTCCTACTCCTAAACATCCTATCTGGCCATCTCAGCCCATGACACCGTCCTAACAGTCTTGGAAGATGTCTCTCTCCCATCTGGACCTGAAGGTTGGTTCCCACTGAATGACTGACTCTCTCTCTGACCCTCCCAACTCCCTTTGAAGTCGAACTCCCTCTTAGTCTCCTAAATCCCTCTAAAGTCAGACTCCCTCTTAGTCCACAAAATCTATGGAGCTACCCGCTCCCTATCCATTATCCTCTGCATAGTCCTGGGAAGCCAATCCTCCCCACTGGATCCTGAGGGATAACTCCCTTTGAGCTTGTACTACTGGTGGGGCCACCTACTTCACCACTGGTGGATCCACCTTCTCCTCCTCATTTGTCTCTCTACTCCTTCTAACCACATCACGCATAGGCTGGCCCCTCAGCCTCTACATGTTTCACTCTCTAACTCTAAGAACCACCATTGATATAAAGCTAGATTGTCTAGGCACAAACAACACCAATCCATCCATATCATCCTTGAACATCAACCAAGTATCCTCCTGGATACAATCATTCCATATGCTTTCAAACCCTGGCAACATATCTTGTGCACAGATCCCCTGCACAAAAGGTTCCCAAGACTTGGGAAGGCCTACCAACTCATAATCCAATATCACTTGTCCATCCTGGAGCAACGCTGCATATCCCTACTCCTCATTCGTTGAGGCTAAGAACACACTCATGGAACCCATAGCACATTTTTCATTCGCAACACACCCCTCGAGTCCATCTGGAATACCACTGCTCCAGATCTCAGTATTGCATGCCTGGTCCTCCTACCAAGCTCCTTGTGCATACCTGAGTCGGACATTGTGAAACTCACGAACAAGTCTTGTTCCCCTATCATGTGTCTGTGGCTCTCACTAGATAAGAACCATGCAATTCTATGAGGCAAGCATCATGCTTACCCAAGTCACGACAATATAATGAACTTCTACCTAAGTCCATCATCCAAGTCATCAAAAACTCATGCTACCATTGATCATGTGTCCTCATCTGAATAGTCTCAAGCTGCATTTGGACACTCAATCTAGTCCACTCTAGACCATTGTAGTTCATCTCTGTAAGTGTCCTCGTCCTCTTGGGTCAAATACATCATACATCGTCATACCTCGACAATGTGCAACTCTCCAACCCAATGAAGACTCTATCTCATCAACCTGACATACACACGAAGCCATCTTATGTGTGCCAAAGCACCTGAGTTGCACCCATCATAACTCACCATGACAAGTCACTGAAAGTCCATCCAGAGGGTTGAAAATCTGCCACACAACATATTGTTGTAACCCAGTCTCTTCGTCAATCCACCACGTGTACGGCATGTTGACGTCACCTGTCAGCCTATACGGATTTGTACCTACCCAAAAAATCAGATATGTGATTCACTCTTTTGCAACCCACGTATAGACATGGTTCACCTTCTTCTTACCTCCGTATATACGTGATTTTTCCCACTACAAACTGTGTATTGTACTAAAAAATTGCTCCACACATGCGACCTTCTTCGGTTCTCTCTCCTTAGTCAGATTCTCCACCTTTCAAACTTTCTTTTTGCTAAGACCACCAAGCCTCCTAGCACAAGTGCAAACTCACTTATGCTAGCTCTATCATGTCTCCACAAAATCTACATGATATGTAATGTCACAATGACCTCTCTTCTTTATATACAATCCTAAGGGTTCACCATAGAAGCTCTTCCACAAATCAATATCAAATTAGGTTTTCCTTGAGGGTGTAAAGCACCAACAAAAGCCCACAAATCCCATCATCAAAACCATGAAGCCCCCACTCAAATCCAAGGGGGTTTTCTTCAACTCGAAAGTGTGATGTGGCGTCCACGACGATTCCCACATGCACAACACCTAGGGTCATGTGCGAACACCTTCCCAAAGCTACAAAAATCGACACATCTTTCCCACAAAAGTTGCATGTCTACTATTCTTCTTACTTTTAGATTTTGCTCATTTGTCACCATTAGGAGAGGAAGCTAGTTGAGAAGGTTTGGGACCCTTGTTTTGCTTATCGTTTTAGTGAGGATGTTGTTTCTTAGGATTCTTGGATTTATCTTTCTATTGGACTACTAAGGCTTTGTTGGAAGTACCTACAATGCTAATCAATCCAAGTTGCAGAGGCTTATTTTGCTCTTGAATCAGAGCATCACAAAAGGACTCAAGAGAGGGATTTTTATAAACAGTGCCTAGAGTTTCTTTGGTGGCATAAAAGGTAGATACAAAAACATAATATGCACTACCAAGCTTAGCAAGAATGACATATATGCATCGATCTTCTCGCAAATATATTTTGCATTGTATACATAAGAGTCAAGTGTTTTGAACTTAGAAAAGTAATCTTCAATGCAAGGAAAATAGTTTGGACTTGAGATCATTAACTAATTCTCCAACTGGTGGGATCGAATAATATTGTGTTTACCAAACATAGTTTCGAGCTTTGTCAAAGCATCACCAAGGTCATTAATTCCTTGAAGGTGAAATCTTAAATCATGAGATATGGATATTTT
>JZKD02S1769828.1:0-11457 GCA_000966675.3 Picea glauca | reverse complement strand
ATTTACCCATTTTGACTTTTTTTTCATCTTCAGTGGGTTCTAGTTCTATCCCCATGGTAATCCGGTACAATCATTTACTTCTTAATATATCCTCCATATGAGATTTCCATGAGAATGTTATGAACACAAATACATATAAATAAATGTTCATAACATAATAATTAATTAGTAAATAGTAATTATTAATAATGAAATGACATGTTCTCTAAAAGACATGTCTAGTGGTGAAAGGGCACCCCTGTGTGGGTATATAAACAAGCCCTCATTCTCAATTGTAATCATCATATTTTTATCAATTATTTATATTTTATATATTATTATACAATTGCATACCTGGTTATCTACTACATCGGTATCAGAGCAAATTGGTCATCCCCAAAAACCCCACAACCCATATCATAAAAGCACACCCAGCCTTCCGTCATATCCCTCACGCCCCGCTCCTTTCCCATCTTCCGTAACTTCTTCCCAACCAAATCTTCATCCCGTTGATATAACAACCAAATTTAATAAAAAAAAATCTGTAACCCTTTTTTAACCCCCGTAACTTATCCCCCTCCTATCCAATGTAGTAGATAACCAGGTATGCAATTGTATAATAATATATAAAATATAAATAATTGATAAAAAGATGATGATTACAATTGAGAATGAGGGCTTGTTTATATACCCACACAGGGGTGCCCTTTCACCACTAGACATGTCTTTTAGAGAACATGTCCTTTCATTATTAATAATTACTACTTACTAATTAATTATTATGTTATGAACATCTATTTATATGTATTTGTGTTCATAACAGAGAAATGGTTGGTCCTGGTAAGCAAAAGATCACTGAGATATGTCATATTAAAATATGCAAAAAAAAGATGAACTTGTTGGTCTAGATGGAAAGATATTGAAAAAATAGGTTGTTTAAAAAAAAAAACATCACTGAAAACAAACTTCGGATGTGAAAGTAATGTCTTTTTGAAAAAAGGCATAAACGGTAACCAAAGAGTTACGTGGTAAGTAGAAGTTGGTCCACATGGTGATGTTCCTCCTAGGTGTGCCTATAAACTCACTTTTAGATAAGTTACTTATAAAATGACTCACTTTTATAGAATAAGCAATAATCATTTTTACAATTAAGTTACTTTATAAATGAAAGTTGAATGCAAAATAAATAACTTTAAAATAAAATATTAAAGCTACTTATAGTAATTCACTTTTATAAATTAAGTGAAATGCACTTTACAAAGAATACATGAACTTTTTTTTTAAATGTTACTTTATAAATGAAAGTTGCATGCAAAATAAATAACTTTAAAATAAAATATTAAAGTTATTATTCACTTTCATAACTTAAGCTAAATGCACTTTACAAAGAACGCATGAACATGCACTTTACAAAGAACGCGTGAACTTTTTAAAAAACATTAATAAAAGAGAGACTTAAACTTAAAACCTCTTACTAAGTAAAGTAACTTTTAATCAAGTGAGTCTATGCAAAACACATTATATTGTTTAGGAGAAGTATTGGGGTTGTTGTTATTGTTGTTGTTGTGGAAGACAGCCTTGGAGAGCGTGCTCATAAAAAAAATTCACACAAGAAAAAAATTTGGCTTCTCAACGACAAGGGTTGGATCTCGTTAGCTTACCCGAAAATGCAAATTTTCTCTTTGTTTTTTATTTACCGAGATTGCACAGAGCACACAGCAAAAAGCATATGCATACATGAAAACTATTTTCGCTCTGTTTCTGATTTGCCAAGATCGCACAGGGCACAGGGCAAAGAGCATGCACAAATCAAAAAGAGTAGCAACCCGAAAATAAAATGCAGAAAACCGAAATAATAACTCTGCAAAAAATTAAAAGGGCGTATTAGGACTTTATACCTCTGGATCTGACTGAAATCATTGTATCTTGGCAAACAAAAACATTTTGGACTAAAACAAAATGCGTTCATCACTGAAATGAGCGCTTCGAACATAATGGAATAGTCATCTCAGCCCAAAAATGTACGGAATATCAATTTTTAAGCATCTAATTTCGGATCTGAAAATCACTTCCAAGTGACTTCAAACAGTAAACCCTAGGGTTGCTAAGACTGAATAATTTTACACTAAAATTATGACAAAAAATTACAGTGGAAACATAAAGATTAGAGAGAAACCATCCATGCACAAGAGACACAAATTTATGTTCTGTAAACTTCTCAGATTGAGAATTTATGAGGGAAAAACCAACCCTCTCAGCGAATCACCAAACCAACAAATATGAGGACAAACTAATCCTCTCAAAAATTACAAATTCAACAAATTTCCAGAAAAACTCCAACTCACAAATCTGTTATTGTATGGTTTGTTGAGTTACATGTACCTTCACACGTAAGGTATGTTCACATGTGCGGCCTATTTCTCCCTACATGTGTGACTTGTTCACATGTGCGGCTTGTTTTGGTCATGCACCACATACAGTTTGTTCCAGTCGTACCACGCATGCGACCTTCTCTCTCTTCTTCCTGTCACATGTGCAGTTGTCCTCCCACATGCAGTTGTCCTTCTAGGTTGAAAAACTGAAGAGAAATAATGTCCAAGAACTCTAGGCCATATTTGTCAAAGTGCAGAATTCCCTTACTGAAATTTCCACCAAATCTCTTTAGCACAAGTGCTCACTAATTTATGTCAATTCCATAATGTCACAATAAGATCTCCTAGTGTCTCATCACATTGTCTCTCCTTTTATAGGAGTCTAATGAGTGAGTTTAGGAAACCCTTCTAAATTCAACATTAAGTTTTTTTGTTTAATCACCCATGTGGGTGTGAAGCCCTAGCACCAATCAAAAGCGATTTTCACCAAAACAAAAAATGTTATGTGAGAGCCAACAAAAATTTTCACATGCTCGACACCAAAGTCAATGTGAGAATACTTGTTCGATACTACAAAACATTAACACATAAATGACAGAAAACAGAGATAAGGCAACACGACTTCACAATCTCAATCTACAACGAGAGTGGATCTTCAAATGCGTTATGATACCATCTTCGCCAACGGGTATTCCAACAGAAGATGAACACCTTCAGTAACCACTCACACAACCAGATCAAAAATCATCACTAATGTTTTGACGTGATAAAACTCGTATAGGGAAACATCCACAACCCCAACCAACGTGGCCACTTGGAGCAATTTATTAATGGGAAAAAAAAATATCACAGAGATTTACAAGAGAATCTCTCACAATCAATCATCGACAAGTGACCATCCATGTTCTTTAAATAGAGATCATGGACCAATCAGGTGTTAAGTCACAGATTAATGTAGTCGTTAAGATCGAGGAGAATATGAATGGTCAAATCACTCTATGTCGGGAACATACCTTGACCGTCGGATTTCCTAACTACAAACGCATAGTAATGCATACTAAAGAAACACAATTTTACCTAACAACACATTAGACCAAAATGATCTTAACTAACTCTCGAGTGTCTAAATATCCTAACAAGAACTTGATTTTTCACCACCTCCATGTTCAAATGTCAACACATTCATCACTGACTACCAATGGCAAAGGAAACCATGTACAATGAAATGTAAACCTCGAGGATGACAAAACATAAAATAAAAATAAAAAAGCACTGGTCCAAGTGGCAACTAAGACAATCAATATGCCCATTGGTTTGAGTATTTTGAGAAGACAATCAATTTTAGGGTAAAACAAGGCTTTTTGGCTTGTATCGTTAAACAGGTTTTAGCACCTATTGTTCTAATGGGGCTGCACATTATGTACTTGTAATTGTCTCTTATATAAATATTTAATATTATGTTTAAGTTGAAAACAAAAGGATATTTCATCAAAGATCCTAAACTTTCTATTAAAAAAGCCAAGTATTCTCAAACTATGGAGAATATATAAAAAAAATATATCCTTTTTATCAATAATTCATCTTTACAAAGCAATATTAGCTTTTGATTTATTAACATGAAAATATTAAAAAGCCAAGTATTCTCAAACTATGGCCAATATATACATAAATATATCCATTTTATCAGCAATCAACCTTTACAAAGCAATATTAGCTTTTGATTTATTAACATCAAAATATATTGGCGCAAATTAAGTTTCATACTTTCTTTGTGAAACCTAAACATTATCAAAATGACATCGGTTAATTTTTTAATCCATTTCATTATTTAGAATCCTTACATCTAATTTGGATAGAAAATTATGAATTTTATCGTAACGCCATTTTGACCATCCCATCACATTGATAATGAGAGTGACCAATTCTTTCCGAGGGACAGAGGTGGGTCCCTGTTAATATTTATGTACTAATGCAAAAGTGCTGTTAAGCAAGTTACATGTGCTTTATGCAGTCTAGGATGGCTTTAATAAGAATAGATAATCAATAATTCACCTTTACAAAGCAATATTAGCTTTCTATTTACTAACATGAAAATCTGTTGGTGCAAATTAAGTTTCATACTTTCTGTGTAACCTAAATATCATCAAAAAGTCATTTTGGCTAATTCTTTTTATCCATTTCATTATTTAGAATCCTTGCATCTAATTTGGATAGAAAAAAATGAATTTAATCATAACCTCTGCATAATTCATAACCATTTTAACCATCGCATCACATTGATAATGAGGCTGACCAAATATTTCCATGGGACAGAAATGGATCCATGTCAATATTTATGTACTAATGCGAAGATGCAGTTAATCGAGGTGCCTATGCTTTACACAGTCTACAATGACTTTGACAAGAAAGATACTCCTTTGTTGTGGCCTTGTAGTTGAAGGTCATCATTGTGCAAAGCGGATATTATAAATAGTTTTACCTTCTCAAGTGAAAAGGGCTTGACCAACCAAAAAGAAAGGAAATTTTTTTATCGTTACCAACTTTGTCACGGCTTTGTTTCTAGTTGAACGTCATCATGTTGTAAAGTTGATGATATTATAAGCAATTTTACACTCTCCAGCCAAAAGGGCTTGACCAACCAAAACGAAAAGAAATTTGTTTATCATTACCAACTTTGTCAAGGCTTTGTATTTGAAGGTTATCATGTTGTAAAGTTGATATGTTTTACGGACTCCAGTCAAAAAGGCTTGACCAACCAAAAGGAAAAGATTTTGTTTTAATCATGACCAATTAGAAGTAGTTTTTATTTAATCCAAATTTGATCAGAAACAGAGCTTTGATATGTAATCATTATTCAGAACAAAATCCTCTGTTCAAGAATAATACCCCCACTATGCTTAAATGTTTGCATTCAAATATGCAGAAACACTTTCAAATAAGTTTTTAATGTTAAGTTCAATATCAAGTATAGATCACTCTAGATCCTCTGTGAGAACGGAGTGTGAAAATATATCCCGATTCCCAAAATAATAACATCTTTCAATAAGGGGCTAAACCTTGAAGAACCCCTATGAATTTTTATTACTTTTAGTTTGGCATGTTGGTTACCATGGCTTTTTAGCATATGATTAAATAGAATAATTCCAAACATTTTATATTAAGGAATACAAACGAGAGGAACACCCACCGCATCTAGTGATTTTCCATACTTCAGCTAATAGCAACAATCTTAAAGCACTTCTGTATACAAAAGAATAATATCCACATACAAAAAGAAATAAACACATCAATGCCTAAACGGCCAGCAGCAAAACCTGAACAGCCTGCCTATCATAAATTACATTTCAGAACAAATAAAATCCAAACCACAGAAGATGCCATGGAATGAACAGCGAAAAACATGTCTGGTTGTAAATTTGTAATATTGTCAAAATATTGTGCGACTATTCAATCAAATATT
The DNA here is from genome assembly GCA_000966675.3 of Picea glauca. Lineage (NCBI taxonomy): Eukaryota > Viridiplantae > Streptophyta > Pinopsida > Pinales > Pinaceae > Picea > Picea glauca. The sequence goes on along the minus strand of JZKD02S1769828.1, from coordinate 5,646 downwards.
GAGAAACATTTGTTGAAAATACGGTGCCACTCATCTGAAGTGGTAAATTGTGCAACAGAACTGGATATACAATCCACTTTGACAACTGCCACATATGATGCACATTCTAGCCGAATAAACTTCCCTTTTTACAATCTCGACCTAGTGGAGAGAAAATTCGGTGCAAAGTTAATATTTGTTTATTTCATGGCACCATTTAGAGAATGGTGCAAGGTGTCCAAAAGATTTAAACCTTGATCTCTTCCCAATGAGTGCCCCCTATGTACCAACATACCATAGGCCAAGGGACCTTTCTGAAAAGAAAACTTAAAATGATAAAACGGACTAGTATAATCTGATTAGTATCAAGGATTTCCAACTAGAATGATTCTCTACAAGACACAAAAATTACTGAAAATATCTAGATTCTAAACCTAGCACATAAACCTAGCACATTCCTTGCCAAATCAATCTTATTGGAATAAAATCAATTTCAAATTGTAACAAGTTTAAGCAGACGATTCAGTTTTGTTTTCACTTGTAAAAGGTATGGGCTTGATTGGAGCAGGTAGACGACCAATACTGTCAACTTTAGGTCGCAGCTTTGGTGGTGGGCGTGCAGCCCGTGGCAATAGACGGCCCTTCTTTTCAAACCATTCTGGTTTTAAAAGAGCTCGCAAGCCAAGTCTATTGTAATGCACCCTCCTAACACTTCCTCCAACTGCTTCAATTGCTTCTTTTGCCGGTACTGTAACTCGGCTTACCTGTTAAATCATGTTCATGTCAAGCAAGGATGCTCAAATAATATAAAAGCTCTTCCTCGAGTTTATTTACAACCACATCATTCCATCAGATATTGCTTTATGGATGTAAGAAGTATTAGTATCTTAAAAAATGAATCACGCAGAAAATAACGAAGTAAGATTTAAAATTCATATTTTACTTGCATAATGTGTGTTCCAGAGAAAACAGAAAAACAAAAGACCTTGAAGAAAGAACCATAAAAGAGTTCAGATTTCTGAATTCTTTAGCTTCTGAATGATTTCTTATTGGACGAGTTTAAATGTTCTACGATCCGGACTTTTTCTGGCAATCTCACCAGAATCCAGCTACAGCAGAATTTCTGGAATTGCAATTTCTCATTGCTGGATTTGCATTTTTTATTGCAAAAATGGATTCAATGCCCTCAAAAACCCCTATCACACCCGGATTATGCAATTTCAACAATTGAAATCTGCGATTCTAGCAATTCATAGCCAGACTTTGGGAAAAAATGGTCGGAAAAAGATGACCACAAAAGGTTGAAATCACAACATGTTTAGACTACGCTCTTCTTATTCAATGAAATGTTAGAGTTCAGATCCTGAGAAAGCATTATGGGCAACTACAACATTCTACAAGGTACTCGACCATTAATCTAGTACCCCATTTTGACTAGCTTGAACCTAGAATTAAAGGGAAATAATACCTCAACATGAATGGGCCATTGGATGTCCTTTGCCCCAGATCCCCCCAAGAGCTTTACACCATCCTCAATCTGCTTTCCTATGGCTCCAACATCCTGGAAGTGTTAAGATTAAAGAAATAAGCAGGCATGACTGAACAAGGCAATGGAAAAAAGACTGGAGGCTAACAGATTAGAATTCCAATAAACTGAACTAGGCAATGAAAAAAATACATAAGTAGAAGTTGATTGCAACAGTTTGACATAGAGGAAGGTTTTTCTCAACTAAAGCAAAATTTACAAACTCACCTTCAGTGTTTTCATTGTAATCAGTTCAGAAGAGTCAATAAGACCTGCATTTATATATCTTGCAAGTTTTCCCAAGGTGATAGGCTGCAGTGTACAAAAAATAAATGAGAACAATGTATGAGAAATTGAAACGAAATTTATAGTAACCACATATAGGGTACTTCTAAATCACATTTTCATTAACATTCAAGGGGTCATTAGCACTAAAGAAGTCCTCCATCGCTCCCAATAGTTGAACCAAATGGCTAGATTGGTACCAAGTAGTCCTCAAATTACTTTGGAGTCTGAACATATAATTAATTCCAGATCCCAAACAGAATCATACAAAGAGAAGAACAAGAAGAGAAAGCTCTGATGATCATTCCCATAACATAAAAGCAAAAGTGCTCAAAATATCCAAACAATGGTAAATGGAAGAGGGAGAGTCTCTTGTGCAATCATACCAACAATAAATGGTTTCAAAACTGGAGCAGATGGCTTCTTGATACAAAAAAAAATTGAGAACTGCCTAACAAAGATTTCAATTCACAATTAAAAAATAAATTGTTCAGACATCCATTTCTTTTGTTCATCAAAGCACCCACTTTACAAGATTGTCCTTTAGCATGTGATTTATGTCTCAACATATCCATGCTGAGGTTATGCCTCCCTTAGAGTCCTCCATAGACACTGCTTTCAACTCCATTTTTAGGACATTTTGTCTGAAGACAATCTTTATAGTTCCAAAATATAAGGATCAAATTTTAGTCATATAAAGCTTGGGCATGCATTAAGACAGGTCAAGTGATCATGCTTCTTTCAAATATTTGTTATTAACATGCAATTCTTTATTGCATTGTTTAGATGAATTTGTTGCATTCCCTTGTCAATCAAATATCATTTTCAGTCTAACTGTTCTTCACTATGCAATATTCTACATAATTAACATGCGCTCAGGTAAAGAGACACATCTAAGGTTGGACAGTTAGGACCAACCCAAACTAAATGTTGTTCGTACATTGATATTTACTGTCTCTATACTTGCATATCTCTATTGAATGTCTACCTTCCCTATATCTCTTAGTATACTCCTTATTCTCCAACTGACAGAGGTGATTAGAGTTGTTCTTGCCACTTGGTGATGATAAGTATCGGGGTTAGATATCTTTCCTTAGCCTCCCCAGTGCTTTATGTCAAACAGTAGTTATGCATTTTAGACAATACTTCTTTTCATCCTAATTAATTGAGCTTGTTGCAGGTCAGCTTAGAGTGGGTTCACATCAAATCATAAAGTAGCTTAAGCATCGTATTACTGGGAATTAGCATAATTGCAAGCATTATAGTTAGAGGTGGAGACGGCATTACCACTTTGGATTGGGATATTGTTGTGTGCTTAAACACAACAATTTCTTATATGTAAATGACCTATTTTGTAATGAAAAAGTCACAAGTTATGGCTGTATGTTCTTAGCAAATATTTGTTATAATATGTATGTTATGGCCTAAAATAGAAAATAGAGTTATTAGTGTTAATAAGGATCTAATTACACACTAAAGGTAGCTCAGGCAACAGTTGGGACTTCATGCCCTCTCCTTTTGTATAAATAAGGGTTTCCCCCTTTTGCATTCAATTCTATGATCGATCTATCAATAGATCAAATCATATTATTCTTTTGAATACATTTTTGAGAAGCTCTTCATCAATTAATCAAGATTTGCAGATGTAGTGCACTCTTGGGTATGCAGGTGCCCCCAACCCTCTTTTTGTGATTTATGCATGTTTCACGAATATATCTTTATTTTTATTTATGCTATTTTGGGGTTCTTTTATAATATATTTCTATATTTCATCATCATTTTCAGTGGTAGTGTCTCTAATTTGTATTTAGACACAAACAAAGTGATATTAGAAGAGCAATTCTGTGTAAAATGGGCAACAAAAGGCTCATAAATTACAGTGGCAGTTAATTTTGACAAAGAGCTCAGATTGGAGCCAGATCAGAACCAATGGTAAGTAGACTTTGAGAGCGTTCCAGAAGATGGTCATAATAGACATTTTGATAAGTATCAAGAGTCACGACTCATCAAATTCAACCTTCAGGAACTATCATTTTTGCAGGCAAAGACAGTAGACTGATTTACCAGAGACATAACTCTTTGCTCATACCTCCAAATCAAGTCATTCAAAGGGATTTGGTAGGTAATCAAGAGAAGCATCTACAGGTAAACTTTTAGTCCAATTGGACCAATAGTTCCGAAGATATGACAATTTGAAATCAAGGTCCCCAAAAGCCCGGTTGCTGAAAATTTTAGCAACTTGTGGTAAATATCCCGATTCCTATATTGCATGGGTAGTGATACAAAGGACCAGAATGTTGTTGTTTGGGAAGGAATGGAGTGGGCCAAATGCCTAGGCTTAGATGCTCTTTTTATCAAGATTTTAAAAGAATTGTTCCACCAATTTTTCAAGACGAGAGAATGCAGGAACAAGGAAATGCATTTGGGGGACGTGTGGAAGCACCCCCCAAATTATAGGGGACATTGGGGTCTCCAACATGCGGGATACATAAATCATTAAAATCTTATACATAGCAATGAGCCAATAACATACATAATTACATGTAACAAATAAGTCATAAATGATACATGTAATGATGTAACAACATAATAATCACAATGCATAAATCATCTATCACCATTGTACTTCTCATTATATTTAGAAAATTAGAAGACATAGATCCAAGTCCTAAGATCACTGATCTAAGAACAAATCAAATGAGAAATGAGCATCACTACCCAAAGCAATGCCCCACTAATCTCCACAACCAACTATTGTACGAAGGAATAAGGACCAACCATGGGAATGTCACTATCTGAATCAAAATCACTTGCATTCTCTAGAATACTCAATGGCACACTAACCAACCACAGTTATGCTTCATCACATCCCTTCTCATCCATCTGTGCATTGTTGAGTTTTGTACCTTGGGAGGTGTTCCCCATGTGTCTGTGCTCTCCTTAGCACATGTGGGATGGACTATACACTTTGTACCTTGTACTTTTTTCTAATTTCACTTTGACTTAGGAGTTTTAAGTCAAAAGTGAAATTTAGTCATTTATGCCTAAAATGACTTAATTCACAAAGTGGGTGAATTAGAGACATAAAGTTGACTTAGGAAACTTAACCCAAAGTGGGTTATTGATTTAGATATTTTTGTGGAGATCTCAACCATCGATTAGATGGGAGATGAGATGATCTCCACCATTCATATCTTAGGTTTCCTTTTGGATGTCTAAGAAGGGCGCAAAGGGTGGAGGCATTCATTCTTCATTTGTTCATTGTGAGAGGAAGACTTGGAGGATGAGCATGAGGTTGATTGAGCTTGGGCGCTAGCTTTCATGGAGGGAGGCTACCAACATCTAGCCTTGTTTATTTAGTGGAGAGATTTCACACCTGTGAAGGCGCACTTGCCAGATTGGGCACATCAGTTGTGGGAGGACTTCTAGCCATCAGATTGCAGTGAGATCAGTTGCAGAGGGAGGCCATGCAGCAGAGCTTCATTCCTGTGGAGAGGTTTTCAAATCTAAGCTCACAGATTGCTTCTGGAACAATTTCAATGGTTTTGCCAACTTGTATGTGGGGCGCACTTGGAGGTTTTGGACTTGTGTTTTAGCTCAGAACGAGTTGCTATTGTATCGGGTTCCTCTATATTTGTACTAGCTGTATTCCACCTTCTGCTTTCCTCATACATACATATACATTCCAAACTGGTTTTCCCCGGAGGGGGTTTATCTAGGGTCATGTTGACCAAAAATACACGTGTACAAAAATGCATGTGTTAGTCTTTTAGATCTGCTTATTTTCAGCTGTAAAGATCTTTAGGTGTGTTGTATTTATTTTAGTATGCATGTGCTAACTTCTGGTTACTAAAACT
>JZKD02S1769817.1:84671-96004 GCA_000966675.3 Picea glauca | reverse complement strand
CCATTTCGCATTTTTATCCTATCCTTATAAGCTGCCTACACAAGTGTTTTGGAACCCTTGATTCTCATCGCAATCTTTTGAATAAAACAACACTATTATTTTGCGCATTCGCACACCTGTCTTTTGTTTTCGTTTTCACGACTGCAAGCGTGAAAACCTTGAGTTCCAAGTCATTCAATGGCATTAAAATCACCACTGGATCATTATGGTTACTCTTGTATACGTGTTCATTTCACTTCTAATTTAATAATGGTCACACAGTTGGCAAGACACCAAATCTTTACTCACTTTGCATTTTTTTTAATATGACTTCATTTTATAAGTTTGCGATGCAGTGGTATTCTAGTGATTGTAATTGAGTCCTTGATACAATGGTGGTTTGATGTTCTATTGTCTTTGGTCAAATTCTTTGGTGAAAAGGTTTCATGACAAAGCATTAACATTGTGATTAGACCCTTAGTCCAATGGTTTTATACAACGCATAAGTTTTTTGGCCAAACCTTTGGTGCTAAATTCGAAATATTGCTTTGTTTTAAATCATACAAACACTATTGCTTGCGCAAATATTTGGGTCGACTTATCATGGTTTTCAATAGTTGTTTGATTGAAACTATTTTTAACACACACCACTAGTGATTTGAATCACCATAGCGTCGTCGATTGTACATTCGATATGAATGTTTTGCATGGGATTGTTTCGTTCCACCACCCTCGTACACTTAGGTGCTTACCTTGTATTTTGGGTTACCTCTGTTAGTTTCAGGGAAGCCCGTGAGCTTGCGGTCCTGCGTATACCCTGTCCAAACCCTTGTCCGTTTACCCTGCTCACTGTGTGTTCTCTCCTATGGCACCTGTGGTGCGCATAGAACCTAATGGAATCCAAACGTTCCTGCTATTTGACAATGCTCGTGAAGACCTGGAGAATAGTGGCTGGCTAGTTTTTATCCAAAATTTTGAGGGTTTCAACCTTACGATTGCCCAACAGTTTTCCCTCACGTTCAACAGATGCAGGGCTAAGGTCGGGGATATCCAACTCGAGCTAAATGAGGAATTCCTCAGCTCAGCTACAGGCTTGCCAGCTAAAGGGAAGAGGTGGTTTAAGAATTCAAAAGTGGACGAGGTGCCATGGTCACTCCTATTCACATCGAGGAAGATTGTTAGTTGTGATAGAGGTATGCATGTCACTGCCCTTAAAACCAGATGGCATGAACTTTTAGCCATTATTAATCAATTCGTGACTTGCGAAGGTCGTTATGGTTTGGTGTTCCTTTACCATCTTCGGTTGCTAATGAATTTCATAGACTACCCTATGAATATGCCGCACTATCTCCTACACAGTCTTTATAAAATGTCCAAACGATTTAAGCATGAGAAGGCTGATAGCAGCCTTTTCCATCACTGCTTGATCAAAATCATTATCGTTCATCATTTGAACCTTAATGGTGATTGTTGGCAAGCCTTCCTATAAAGGAATGGCTTTGCGACTCCCGAGTGTGTTCAAGTGGACAAGGTTGTGGTCACTGAAACCCTGGTTGGGCCAGTCATGCTACCTCCTATCCTTCTACCCCATGTCAAACCCTCGAACTGCCCCAACATTGACCTATCCGATACCATGGCTGACCCATGTGCTAAAGACAATACTAAGACCATCAAGAGGCCTGTAAGGAAGAAAGGCAAAGGTGATACTGGTGTCAACAGTAAGGGAAAGAAAAATGCACGATGGATATCTATATGTGCTCGGAACAAGCCCAAATAGAGCACTGACCAGAAGCCTATTGTCTTGAGCGAGGATTCAGACTCTGAGATTGAACGCTTCTTGGCCGAGGAATACCCTTACTCTCACAGCCTCTGTTCTGTGGAACCCTATGACTATGTTTCCAACCTACCTCCATGCCTCAAGAGTGACCCTAACTTCCCGGGAATTAAGCTTCACAGTGGAACCCCTGGTAACTTGAAAGAACCCTCACCTGTAATGGCTCGGCCCGATCAATCACCGTGTACTCAATGTAATTCTTGGCTTGAACGTTATTACATTGATGTTCCCCTGTTGCAATCTAAAATTAAATCATTGGAGGAACGAGTTACTGTGTTGTCAAAGGAAAGAGACAGGCTACAAGCCAACGAGAAGAAGCAAAAGACCACTGGTTCAATTTTCTTCATAAATGTTGAGGCAGCTACAGCCTTTGTCAACTCAAAGTTATCTTGACTGAAACATTTTCCTACAGCCCAGGTATGATTATTTTGACATCGATTTTGAATGATTTGGTTTGAACTAGCATAGCCGATTATGTTTGCTCTCAATTAGTTCTATTTGTTTTATTAGATTCGAAAACGATTCGGTTTACTTCGAATTTCCAGAAATGATTTTGTTTTTATTTGAATTAGTATAAAAGATTTTGTTTTGGATTAGTATAAACTATTTTGTTTACATTGAAGATTTGTTTGCTAAAATCGAATACAACTATGTTTTGGATTAATACGATTTTATTGTTCTTGGATTGTGTCGGCTCTAAGTTAGTTCGATTCATTTCAGTTTGGTTTGAATTAAAAAATGATTCTGTTAGTTGTGTTTTGATTCAACAACGATTTTGTTAAGCCCTGGATTGACATAAACGATTATGTTTGTGTTAAGTGAATATGAAAGATTTGTTTGATAATCGATTATAGTTTGTTTTGATTGAAATGGATTCAATTACGATTTCGTTTGTTTTGAATTTGCATAAAAGTTTTGGTTTGTTTTGGCGTGAATGATTTGGTTTGTTTTCAATTAGTAATTAAAGATTTGTTTAATAGGTAGAATATATTTCTATTATCGTTTGGATTGATTTAAAAACGGTTTTGTTTGCAAATAAGACCAGCTACAGAATCGTGAGATTCTGTAGCTAGTCTTAAAATTTAGATTTTTGTTAATTTTACAAATAAACATTATCTAAACTTGTTTATTCTTGTCCTCCTACAGGTACCTACAAATTTCAATGCCAAATTGGACATGCTGTGGCAGTTTAGAACATGCTTTTTGTGATATAGTTTTGTTTTAAGTTGTTATTCATAGGCAGAAATAGAGACTTGGGAGATTGTTCCCAGATTTTTTGTAAATAGTTTTTTGATAATTACCACAGGGATGTTTTACCCTGTTGCCTTTATATACCCATTAATTTTTGTAATGAACCCATCAATGTTGGGAGAAAAAAGACTATGGATTTATGATGATACAGGCTCGAATGGAAGTGGATTTTTTGTAACATCTTTAGCTTTCAATTGATCATACCATCATTCAAGTGTTGTGCATTTTAATTTGTGATCAAGTCATTGACTACTTTAGATATTAAGACTTATTACAGGTTAATGCGTTGTGATTTAAATTATGTCCATATCTTATGTATCTCATTTTTAGTATAGCAATTACTCTGTTTCAATTTGATGAGTAAAGGTTTATCTTCTTCATTAAATGAACTGTTCTATACAAACCTTCACACAGGGATTTATCTAATTGTGATGATTTGTAAATTATAAGATTGTTTTCGTTTTATGTCTTGTTTGTTCTGTCATTTATATTCAAAGAGCACTGCTCCTTCTTGTTTACGAGAAGCTTGTGGAGAATCTGGTGCGGGTTTTCTCCCACTAAACAGCTAAATCAAGCACTGAGCACAAGACAAATAGGAAGCGTTACTTCAGGTTAGTTCGTTATTTGCAATTTAATAGTTAATAAATTTGAGAATTCTCAGTATTTTAGTTAGATATATAGTTTAGATTTACAATTAGGATCATTATTTTAATTGCTCAGCTTTAGATAGTTTTCATTTCATTTCTTTCTCATAAAAATTATAAAAATAAAAAACAATAGCTTCATTGTTATTTTACAATGATTTTTGCAAATTTAGATCAAAATTTGTATTCTGTTAATGTTGTACATTTGTGATTGAGATTTAATTCTGTTGATAGATAAACATTTAATTTCATAGAATTATTATTGTATAATATTAGATAGTGAACTGTATATATACTTTAGAATTGTATACAGTTTGTTGTAGTTAGTTTTGTTTTACTTAGATCAGTTTATTAGCTTAGTTTTTCTTTTGTTTTCCTAGGACATAGATCGGCCAACGGAGCCGCTAAACCCATCGAAGTGGATCATCCCAAACGGCTTGGGTTATTTAGACAACCCTGGACCGGATCCACCCCTCTAGTTGACGAGCGTTCAATTCTGCCCGTCAACAGAACACTAAGTTTTTCCATGTGTACGCAAGTTCTAGAAAACAATCCAATGTTATCTGGGATATTATAAAGGAGGATGGATCCAAAATTGCAAGCCAACAGGCCTTACAAAAGGAATCCATCGGATACTTTCAGAACATCTTTAAAACTCAGGAGAACCTCTCTATTTCAAACAAACTGGTTGTTATTAGTACTTATCCTAGTATCTTCTCTGAGGAAGAGGGTCTTCGAATTATTGATCCAAAGTTACTTTACCTAAAGTATTGTCAACTCTAAAAGGTTTTGCTGCCTCAAAAAGCTCCGGACCAGATGGATGGACAGTAGAATTTTTGTTGGCATTTTTTAATCTCTTGGGGACATAACTCCTAGTTGTGGTTGAAGAATATAGATTGAAAGGTAAGGTTTCAGAAGCCCTGAATGCTACCTTTCTAGCACTTATCCCTAAAAGTGACAAGCCAAAAACTTTTGAAGTTTTTAGACCAATATCACTATGTAATTTGACTTACATGATTATTACAAAAATTATTGTTGCCATAATCAAATCCTCTCTTTCAACAAGTATTTCAAAGGAATGGTTTGACTTTTTGGAGGGTAGACAAATTGCAGATGCCATATGAGTGGCACAGAAAGCCCTGCACATTATAAAGATAAAAAAAAAACAAAGCTTTGGTCCTAAAACTTGATATGATGAAGGCTTATGATAGGGTGGATTGGGGATTTCTAAGGTTAGTCTTACTTCATATTGGAATGAGTCTAGAGGCTACAGATTGGATTATGGGGTGTGTAAACACTACAAATTTTTATGTCTTAATAAATGGTAGGCCTTCCAGCTTTTTCAAAAGTAAAATAGGATCGAGGCAATGATGCCCCCTGTCTCCATTACTGTTCTTACTTGTTGTAGAAGGCTTGAGCAGAACCATTCAGAAGATGGTTGTAGGAAGGAAAATTGAAGGTGTTTTTGTTGCAAAAGGAATAAGAACTACACATTTACTATTTGCGGATGATGTATTATTGTTTGGGAATGGAACTCTCACAGAATGGAAATTTTTTAGGAGGCACTTGATTTGTTTAATAATGCAATGAGAATGTCCTTCAACTCACATAAGTCTCTTTTCCTAGAAGCAGGGTGGACAAGGGAGGAGCTCTCAGTATTAAAAGAGATTTTTCCTTTTGAAGTTAAATCAATTGAAGTTGGGTTTAAGTATCTGGGGTTATTTATTAAACCAAATTGATATATAGTGGCAGACTGGAGCTGGCTAGAGAAAAAAATAGAAAAAAGAATCTCGAATTGGAGTGATAGATGGCTTACTTTAGGGGGAAGATTAACTCTTGTAAAATCAGTACTCGAAAGTATACGTGTTTACTGGCTATCAATGGAAAAGATTCCAAAAATCCTTCTAAATAAAATTAGAAGAAGGATGTTCAGTTTCTTATGGACTCAGAAAAAAGAAAAAGAAAGTATACACTTGGTAAACTGGAAAATAATTGCCAAACAAAAGAAGATAGGAGGATGGGGTATAAAAAACATTTTCTGGTTTGGAAAAGCATTGGCAACAAAGAGTCTGTGGAGATGCCTTATGGTTCTTGGACTCTTGCATGAAGTGGCACACAAGAAGTATTTGAAAAAAGAAAAATGTTATTGAGTGGTTCAAGGAAGGCATGAAAAACTGGGTTGGTATGTCAAACTGTTGAAGAGAATTAACAACCTCTTTACCTATCATAATTGATTGGCTTGCTTGGAAGCCTGGAAATGGGTGGGATATTAGGATAGGAAAGGATCCGATGATTGGGACACATTCTTACTTCAAACTATCAAAGAATTTAACAAGTACTCTGCATTCAATTGGCATAAAATTTATGGCACAAGTAGGATCACTTGTAATCGAGGGTCAAAACACACTAAGATGGGAAAATGCAAAGACTCTTGGACTAGAGGGAGAACATAAAGAGGAATGGGACTTATATGTAAAAATATTAGTTGGGTTTGGCTTTGAATTAAATGCAGAAAAAAATACTTTAATGTGGTCTTGGAATACCAAAGGAGGCCAAGTAAATGAAAAACAAGCCTATGAAGTACAAATACTATATGACATTGAGGGATTTCAAAATGTTTGGTACATAGAACTATGGAAGTGGCAGTTACCATTAAAAGTTAAATTATTCTGTTGGTTAATGTTTGAAAATAAAATACTCACTTGGGATAATTTGAAAAAAAGAGGTATGATTGGACCTAGCAGATGTGTCTTGTGTGGTGATAAGGAGGAAACATTGAATCATATGATGGTGGAGTGCCTATTTACCAAAGATATATGGAATTCCATTTTAAAAGAACTTAAACTAAAGAGGAATTGGGGTGGAAGACACCTTAGTGAGTGTTACCAGAATTGGGTAAAGGAGATGGAGTTCTAGAAAGAAGTTCCTTGTTATATTTGTTGGGAGGTCTGGAAACACGAGAATTTGATTATTTTTTAAGAAAAAACACTCTCTTGCCAGGGCATGCAACATAACTTTACAAGACCTGGGTGAAAACAAAAAAGCTCAAATTTTTCAGACTCAGGATTGCTAGGCCCCCGTTGTTAGATTGGAATCTGCAGTGGGTTTCTTTGATGGAGCCTCACAATGTGAGGGCTCAAAATGTGGTGCAGGAGAAATTTTAAAATGTCCAAAATTGAGTTCATACAGCCTTAAGATGAATTGCGACACTATAACCAATACCAGGAGTGAACTTTTATCACTGTGGTGTATTTTATACTTTGCATATTTCAAAAATATTAAAAGTTTACAACTGGTAGGAGACTCGAAGATAATTATTAACTGGTTTTCTCATGGAAACAACCTACAGGTGAGTTCACTTCATCCTTGGATGACAAAAATTCGACTGTTGAGCGGGAAGTTTCAACAATTAAAAGCACAACATATTTATAAAGAATTCAATAAGGAAGTTGATCAGTTATCCAAACAAGCACTATAGTTGGAATAAGGTGTGATATATCATGCAGAAGGAACATGAATACATACAAAGATTTTTGAAAGAATGTCAATTGTATAGCTTTTCCTGAGGCAAAGTTGAAGATTGTGTTTTTTGTCATTTTTGAAATCAGTATTGTAAAAACAGGAGGATCTAATCTTTGGACAACATATATATTTACAAGGTATGACTATGTAAAAGGGAGTAATACTAGACATCAGTAAATGGAATTTTGTAAAGGACATTTTATATTCTCTAATATAAGTACTTTTTTCCAATTGGAAAAAATGAAAGGGAATCACAAACATCACATCTTATATTTGTTGGGCACTTTAATTGTATAATTGAATGGAAAATCAAAGTGTTCAGCATAAATTGTCAACCCAGGGAATTATGTTATTTCAAGATAATTCTGCACAGTCTATGCTAGATTATGAAAGCATCTCTAATCTAATTGTAGTAGGGAAGTTCTCTTTTAACCAAACAAACAAACATTATCGCTAACACAATTTTGTTGATACAGCTGGAGTGCTATAGACTTAAAATCATAATTGCAATCTAAATTGATGAATATACAAAAACCATGAATTGTCTACCTTAATCTAACTTTCTAATTTACTTTTATGGGAAGAAATTCTATACTATTGCGGAAGGGAAATCTACTTATTGCAAGAATCTACTTCACACTTTTAATTCTCCAAAACAAGATTTTAACCTAATGCAGAAAAAGGAAAAGCAGTTCTCCAACCATGTTCAACAACTGACTTCTAATTCTCATGAGACAAGTTTATGCACATTTACCAAGAAGGAACTAAGACTTCTTTTACCAACACATATGCCAGTGTACTGTTAGGCTCTCCAAGACTTCTTTTACGAACACATATAAGCCTCCCAATGTTAGCAACCTGTTACACCAATGATTAATCCTAATATCAAATTTTTCAATGAGCCACCGCCAGTCCTGCGCTTTGTAGCTATTTGGTTTTAGGAAGTACCCCAAATATTTAAAGCCTTACGATAGATCTTTGAAATCAAAATTAAATAAATCTTTTAAATAATCAAGAGTTTCTTGTTGGACTCCAGTGTGAAGGAAGGTAGATTTATGAACATTTATTCTCAGCACCAATGCCCGACAGAAAACACTGAGAATATTATTGATTTTCGTCCATTCGGATACAGTGGCTTTTGACATAATAATCACATCGTCCAAAAAGAGAAAGTGTAAAACCTTAATGATTCGTGAAACCTTTCTCTCAGACAACACACCATCAACTAGACCTTTTTTTAGCAATAGATTAAGGCCTTCCATCACAAGGATAAAGAGGAAGGGTGATAATGGGAAACCTTGACGAAGTTCTCTTCTACTCTAAATAAATTGTGTTGCCTCACCATTAATCAGTATTGCATAAACAATGGAGGTTACACATCCCATTATCCAATTTGTAGTTGGCAGACTAAAACCACATTATAGAAGGATTAATCTCAAAAAGTCCCAGTTTGTGCAGTCGTATGCCTTCTTAAGATCTAGCTTTAGAATAATTGCTTGAATTTTCTTTGTTTTTATGTTGTGCAGGCACTCATGTGTCGTGCCAATTGCATCTAAGATCTGCATTCCCTTGATAAAGCCCAGTTGTTCCTCAGATAAAGCTCGAGAAAGTATAGGCTGGATTGTCTTAGCTATTACTTTTGCGATGATCTTGTAGCATAAATTGCATAGAGCGATTGGGCGGAAATTGTTAAAAGTGTTGGGACAATTTACTTTAGGAATCAGTGCTAAGAAAGTTGAGTTGATCTGTTTAATTACCCTGCCTCTGCATCTACAATCCTCCACAACATCGAGCAAATCATGCCCGACCAGCTCGAAGAAATGTAGAAAAAAATCTACGGTCCAACCATCAAGCCCAAGACTTTTATCCTTTGTAAAACCTTTTAATACCTCTAGTATTTCCTCCCTAGAACAAGGCTTTTCTAGATTTAAAACTTCCTGCTCCATCACCATTCTAGAAAATAGCCTTACTGTAGAAACCTGATTACCAATATTATTAGTTCCATTATCCTGATAGAAAGATTTAAAAAAATTGGTCACTTCATCCTTTATGGCCTCTTTATCAGTATGGAGTCGACCCGTTCCATCCTTTATCTCCCAAATATGTTTTTTATTTCTTTTGTAGCTGGTTAATCGGTGGAAGAATTTTGTGTTTTTGTCTCCACTTGAAATCCAAATGGCCCTACTCTTCTGCCACCATCTCTCTTCCTCCTGCAATAATTGTTTTTTGCACTCAGCCTCTAGTTTCATCACTTGTTGCTCAAAATCCACATTTTGTAATCCCTGTGCCTTCTGAAGAAATAGATCATTTAAACCTTCTTCAAACTTATCCATCTCTAAATGTTCCCGAAAACGTTTTTCCATAGACTAGACCTTCACCCAAGCTTTAAGAGTTGTTAGTCTCTCTACTAATCTTCTTTGTGCTCCCTCTATTTGTTGAAAACTTACATCGCTCCACACATCACGAACCAGTGTTTCAAAGATTCTTCTCGTAACCAGACAGGATTTAGCTTGAATGGATGAGCAACTGAAGGTAGACCTTCGCCCAACTGTAGTAAAACTAGTGCATGATTAGATATAAAAGGAAATTCAACCCAAGCTCTATATCTACATGAAGAAGTGATCAGATCCTCTTGCACGTAGATTTTGTCTAATCTTTTTGCAATGCCTTTAACTCCAGACCTACCATTTTGCCACGTCGGGACCACTGCGACTGGGGCCACATCCACAAGATTATTTTTTAAAAACATTTCCTTAAAGAAGACCACCAATGGATCTGCCAAAGCTAACACTCCCCAAACCTCCTCTGAATCTGTCATGAAGTCCATATCCCCTACCATTAACAAATCATCATGTGCTAGTAATCCCCTTTCATCAACTTTTTCCCATAAATTCTTACGATCTTGACATGGTCCATATACATTTAGGAGGGACACCTTCCTTTTATCCATTAAGCTGGTACCTGACAAAAAAATGCCGCCACAACTTAGGATCGGCACTAAGTCAAAGAAATTAGGATCCCAAGACACTAGAAGCCCATCAGACTTTCCAACAGAGCTCACTTCACAAATCATCCACTCAAGTCTGAGTAAGTACATAAAGTTTCTTGCCTTTTCCGCAACCACCAACGTTTCTTGTAGAAAAATTACATTGGGATGAGTTTTGGACAAAATTCTTCTCATGGAGACCATTTTTAAGGGGGCCTCCTACCCTCAGATATTGAGAGAGAGAAGGATCATGTTTTTTCCCTTGCAAAGGATTTCATGCCTCTAAGCGCCCCATGTTCTAAGTTTGTAGTAATTTGTTTTGCAGATAAAAGATCAATTTTTCCTGCCCTTTTATGGGCACTCCTGGTTTTGATCGAAGATAATTCAAATCCCAAGCCCCCCGACCACATCGGCTCCTTCCCTGTAACACTCCCATCACTCGATGGATCACTGTGTTGTCTCGTAGTACTAGTTCTAGCCACTACCTCCTTCCCCAGGTAGGTCGGGAGCGGAATGGGACTTGTATTCTCGCTAAAGGAGGGTACTGGAGCCAAAATAATCCTATTCAAAGAATGATCACTAGTGTCGGGTTCACCATAACCCGAAACTATAACTGAATCTTCCTCAGCTAAGGAATCGGGAAGGATTGTTGGACTCTTCTCTTGATTTATTACTGGCCCAGGAGTGGTCATAGGTCATATATCAACTAAGTCTGGGGGTATTTGGAGAGAGTCCAAATATTTTTCTTTACCTACCTCTAGTTGATGTATCATATCTGTAAGGAAAACACTATCTAAATGATCTCTTTCTGATCCAGGTGGATATCGGTGGCCACCCACCTTTTCCAACTGGCTCAAAACAACTTTCTGGCAATTTTGGCAATTTACTATTTTTAGCAGGTTTTAACTTCTGAGGCCATCTTGAGGGCCTAAATGAAGGTTTTTCGAGATTGAGATTCTCAATGATAGCCAAAGGAATAATTTATCCCCCAAAATGAATCTTCTCGACGATACCTTTCCAATGAGCTATCATACGCCTAAAACGGAGATCGTATGCAAAAGTTACGACCCCGGGAAGTTGATGTACTAACTTACCCAAACGGGGCCCACATGACTTT
>JZKD02S1769817.1:72728-84621 GCA_000966675.3 Picea glauca | reverse complement strand
GAGATCGTATGCAAAAGTTACGACCCCGGGAAGTTGATGTACTAACTTACCCAAACGGGGCCCACATGACTTTTGGCACTTCATCTCTTAGGGTTAGGTTTTTGGATGTCTAGGACTTTTGGCATTCCTGTTTATTGTAAAAAGGCCTTTAGAGCCTCATTGTAATCATCTTCTTGTGAATGCAAGTAGCCATCACATCTCTTCTCAGAGATAAGCTTCCACCATTCTAGCGAGTCTTTCACTCTGTATTTTTATAGTCTCTGTACATTTTTTCGATTAATAGAAATCGTGTATTACTATATATATGTGTTTATGGTTGCATCTCTGATACATTTCTATTATATTATTGAATATCTGCAATATCTTTGTGCATTTCTTTATTATATCTCCGCTCTTGTTTCGTGCTGAAAATAATTTGGATCACTTTCCCAAGTAGAAAGCGAATTATACAGCGAAGGACAAAATAGTTTTAGCTTACCAATAAAAGTAGTAACCGTTGGTTCTGGACTCTCCTCATTCCTCATACCAGAATAATCTCCAAGGTCTTGAGAATCCATCAATGGAGAGTAATTGTCAGCAGGTATATCCTTCGAGGAGTCCTCCTCCATTAGAGCCCCATAAGTATGTGTACAGTCCTTATGGAGATGTATGGTTCATCTACATATCGAACAGTGAAATGGAAGGCCCAGGTAGTCCATCCCCTGAACAAACAAATGACCCCTCCACTCTATATCCAGAGTTTCCAGTAAACCTGTGTGGATGTCTACCTCTACAAGCACCCTAGCCATTCTCTTATCCGTAGAGAGTAAAGCTTGTTCATCTACCTTAATAAAACAACCTAAAGCATTACCTATCACCTCCAATGCCTTAGCATTCCACAACTGAAGTGGTAGTCCCGAGAGAAGGACTCAAAGGTGGCAGAAGCTAAAGTACTCCATCGATGGGTCGAAACTGATGTGCCACCGCTTCAACATTAGAATTCCACCCCCATAGACCCAATACTTTTCTAAGATACTTGCAGAGTCCTCTGGACTCTTGAAAATAAATCCTAACCATCCTCTCAGTAAAGACATTACCTCGGGAGAATAACCCAGAACAGGCTCCCAATAGCATATCATCCATTATGTAAGCTTTTGGTTACAACGAGACCGATAAGCTAACCTACCCACCAAAGCATAGAGTGCAAGATTGCACGCTTCTTATAGGCCAACGTCCATCCCCATAACTAGATGATGTTTTATTCACTTAGGCCTCCACACCCATGAAGGTTGCTTATGCACTCCTCGCTTTTGTAAGGAATGATTCCCCTGCCGCCCCGAAGTTCTAGCCTCGGATGGAAGTATAAAGTCTTCACTATGTCGACGTTTAACATGTGTGCCCTTAGCTTGTTCTCCCCATATAATAGAAATGCCCACAGAGTCCCCCTTTGGTTGTGGGTCTGAGAGCTGGTGGTTCCGCGTGAATGCCTCTCTTCCTGTCAAATGAGGAGGTTTTGTGCTAACGTTTGGTGAAAATGGGGCCTCTGACAATGGAGTAAATGATTCATTTAAATCACCATTATGAAGATTCCTCTTGTAATGACTTCTACATAGCTCGTCCACCAATGCTAATAGTCCCGCCCTCTCCCAATGTTCCTCGTCATCCACACCTAGAAGTGTCATGACCTCACTTTCCATTATGTAAGTTTCCATAAGTCTTCAACGACTGCCACCTCAGAGTTTTGCTGAGAAGTTTGTCAGTTTACCAGTCTCATCAGAGGGGGGGTACCGAGATTTTGAACAGTTTAATGAATGAAGATGAGACATATACTGCAAACACTAAAGGGTCAGCCAACTAATAACCCATTCCAGTAATAAAAGCTCATCTACTCCAATAAATTCACTGAAAGATGGTAAATGATCAACAAAAACTAGCCAAAAGAGATAGCTGACAAGGCGAATAGTTTAAGGCAACATTATATCAGTCGCTAGAGAAAAAGAGGAAACGTCCAAAGCCTCAGTGTATTTCATATCTTGCAGAAACAATGCTAAGACTCCTAAAAAGGTTTTCCAAAGTCCCCATATGAGTCGTCATCAAAACCTTTGCATCTTGTAACCTTTAAGGATCATCTAAGTTCTAGTTGGTCTACCATTGACCCTGCACCTTCGTAGAAATCCTTCCTGCCTCTGTCATTTTCAAATCTTTTGAAGTGTTGTATGTACTAATCAATTTCTTATACAAGTTGTCATCTGCATACACCATTATTAAGGAGAGGCGGAATATCGTTAAGACCTTTGATAATTTCTCATTCACCCCTAAAAGCTCGACAATAAGACATCTATTTTGTTAGTCAATGATGTGTTAAATAAAATCCATTTAAATATTATAAAAAATAACTTTTTCTTTTCTCCTATGTACAAGTTTGGAAAACATGAAAATATAAACCCCAAAGTAATAAACCCCAAAATAATCGATGATCAACTTTGAATTCACTGCTATAGTCCCTGCATTCCTTTCAACATGGACTAATAATAAAAATTTATGTTTGCTTCATCTTTGACAGAGTAGACCATTGGCATGCCTTCATCAGCAACTAATAATAAAAGTTTATGTTTGCTTCATCTATGACAGAGTAGACCATTGGCATGTACTTATTTATGTTGGCCTTTCCCAATCATTCATTTATTATGGGTTGAGAATTAAAAATGGAGCAAACAGACCCGTTTTTCAGGGAAAACAATGGACCTGAATCCGACTGGATTTTCAAAGGTAATTTGAATTTTACATGGATCAAAGTTCCATACATTTCAAAATTTACCCACGAGATTTTGCCCCATTTTAAACCAACCCAAATACTCAAAAAATCGATCAGAATCTTGGAATTGATCAAAAATCGATCAGAGTATTTGAGGTGCATGCTACTTGTCAGTGCCCCACCCGCTCTGTTGAGTTACAGTAGAATGGCCTTGAGTTATATATTTGAATCACACATTGACAATTCAAATAAATGCCAACCGTCACATACATTTGGTGATCCAGTCAGCGATGTTTAAAGAAAACAAGAAATGTACATTTTCACCTCCGCTAAATGACCAAATATACATTACCAAATTGACCTGTTTTCAGTGAGCCATTCAAAATCTTATTTGAACCCGACGTAAATTGATCATACGAAAATCTGATCTTAACACGACGTGAATCGAACACGCAACCTTCTGATCTGTAGTCAGACGCTACCATTGCGCCATGGATCCGTAATTTGAATATTGAAAACTGTCATCATTTCTATGGTAATGGCTATTCAATGATCTGACACTGCATGTTTTCTCATACGATACCAAAATGGATAACGTATAAGCTGCGGTGAGCGTGGATCGAACACGCGACCTTCAGATCTTCAGTCTGACGCTCTCCCAACTGAGCTATCCCCACACGATAAATTTAAAAAATTAGTGAGCAATAACTTGTATAAAAACATAAATAAGCAGATAATAAATATGTTGTAATTGATTTATCCATATCTTCGGCTAATTTGTTTCGCAGTAGATGGGGTACCTGCAGCATTAGCAGCGACGGTATATGTCATATATATATATTACTGTAGCGATCCAATCAATCTAGCTAGCGAAGTTGAAACTAAGCAATAACACTGAACAATGTCAAAAGCCAAGTTATACGTAAACAATCTGAATCTGAAAAATGAAAAAAAAACATGAAACGTGGACGGCAGGATTCGAACCTGCGCGGGCAAAGCCCACATGATTTCTAGTCATGCCCGATAACCACTCCGGCACGTCCACCTTAATGGTTTCCTTCAAAATGTTTTGTCTCCACTTACATGCATGATAAAATTTATTGCACGTAGGAGTTATGCAGAAATATAATGGAATGTTTACCTACATAAATTTTGCGAGACAATGGACATCGAGACATTGAGGATTAATTAATTTGTTGTTGAAGGCAATGGCTAGATATGGATTTTCATACAATTATAAATTTGATCACTACTAATCTTCTCGTACTCGTATTCAATTGGAGTTTTCAAATAAATGTAACCAACAAACAGAAAACTTTTGATATGATTCATTTCAAACATAGTGCAAAATCCTTACAATAATCAGTTTATATATATATATATATTCAGAAAAGGAATGACATAAATCATAAGAATGGAACAAAATCATGTAGCATGCTCTCAATATTGTTTTTAGGAGATGGAAGAATAATTCCCACTATCAAAGGGTAATTAAAGTGTACAATGAATAAAAAGAAAATATATACCGATGATTTTTTAAAAACATAAGTTTTGAAAACTTAAAACTAAAAAGGTCATGCATTTCCTCCCAAAAGGTATAATATATGCCTTATTTTCATATTTATTTTTTGGCCTACTTCAAATTTTCTATGAAGAAAATGTCCAAAACCATCCAATGAAAATTCCACTTCAAGAGGCACATTATATATATGTGTTCTACAACCTTGAAAGGCATTCAAACCTTAATATCGAACATTGGTTATTCCAATTCTTCATCTGATGCAACTCCAAGGCGTTGGAATGTTAGCAGATAGGTAGTTCACTTAAAAATATTATTGTAGGCATTCAAAACTTAATATAGAACACTGGTTGCTCCAATGCTTCGTTGGAATGTTAGCCAAGCAGATAGGTAATGCACTTAAAAATATTATTGTCTACATAAAACCCTACCTTCATTATCATTTATATCCAGTGAAATATTATCACGTTCCTTGTTAATTGCAAAGGAAAGAAGTGGAAAGCAATCACATTAACAATTATTTTTTAAGATTGTGCATTGGAGTTTGCACACACAATATATTCATCTAGGTTGAGCAATAATACAATATATTCAACTAGGTTAACATTGGCATATGCTAGTTTATTTATAGTTGTTATTTAAATATACATCATGGTTATTATTAAACATTGATTTATGTTAATTTATTTATAATTATTATTTGAATATGACTAGTAAAATAAATAATCCATCCCTACCAAGATATGGATTTTATTTTTCATTTTATTAAATTAGAAGAAAATAACAAATTTAATAACAAAAAATATAATTTTCTTAAGATAGTATAGGTTCCAAATATTTTAAAAAAAAGCATCAGAAAGAAATTATAAAGAAAGTAATAGATGAATTATTCTCCATGTTCTTCTCTTAATGGAAAGCTCTATCTAATATGTAATTTTTGGAAATCTCTGGACTACTCTATGCTTATGACACATAAGCATAGTTACTAAGTTTAGTGCAACAAATAAATATTATGCCATCAAAAAAGAAACAGTTAAAATACCTGGATTTCACAAATAATTCCTGTATATTTCACAAAGAAGAACAATTATTGCAGACTTGGATGGAACTTCCATGTCCAATATGCATTTAATTTACCAAGGTATCTAAACCATGAAACCCTAGTTGGACCATGAAACAAAACCCACGTAATTTCTACTTCCAAAAAAACTCAAGCACATAACACTTTTGATTTACAAGCCTAAATCCTCTTTAAGGAGGCCAACATTCCTCTAGTACTAAGATAAAAAAAGTTAATGCCCTCGACCAAGAGACAAAGCTAATTGGATGAAGGTGAGCAATTTTCAAACTTCCATTGGGATCATTCTCGGTTCATCACTATGCTCAACTATGCCCGCACAACCATCAGTTTCGCTACGCCACAGTTAACCTTCACACAGTTCACTTCACTATGCACAGGAAAGGTAGAATGGTTGTTGATGCTATACCATTGCATTGTATGGGTCATTCAATTGGATAATCCAAGCAAGCCAATTGCAAATGGAAAGATCAATTCAATAGGAAAAACTGGTTATCCAAGCTTGGAATTCATGAGACGTGAAATTGAGGCTTCTTTCGTGTTTCATATAATCATTTATCAACAAGATGATAAGTCCATACCTACCATTCAACGAGGTTCACGTAAAAAGTAATGGATCACCTAAAAACCTACCATTCAACCAGGTGTATGACTCATGTTACATTACAAACAAATTTTATTGTTGTATTACAAATGTCAATACCAATATGTCATATTTGCCAATTGCAGAGGTGAAGAGGCTTTACAAATATCTAGGTTGGTGGGCGATGTAATGACCATATGGATGATTTTTTTTTAATGATGAGAGTGACAGATCAGTAGCACATTTTATCTGAAAATCGTAGGTCTTCCATGGAAGGAGGAGAAGAAAGTGATAATAGCAACAGAAAAAACACAACTATCATAAAGGAACAACCTACGGTGCTTGAGTGATCTAGCAACGAGCCTTTACACATTTGGTCTCTTATCACTTCTCACTGCTTTGAATAGGATTCTAGGGTTGATCCTTTTACAATATATTTGAAGGCAGTGCTTTGGGCCTAGAAACCGACAAGACTGAGGCATGGGTTCATCAGTAGAAATTGACAAAAATCGGCATGAGGTTTCTGTGGGAAAATTGCAATAAATGAGGCTTGGTCGAAGGCATGGTTGATTTGTGAAGGGACTGAAGCAAAAAACAGAAAAATAACACACAATAAAAGAACAAACAGAAATTGTAATGCTCAGTCTGATCAACACGATTACATTTACTATGTATTTATAGAGTCTTTGGAAGACTCTAGAGCATCGAGAGCGTTCTCAGAGGAAATATCTCGAAGCGTCTGTGGAGAAGAGTATAGAACTATGGTGGTTGTTGGTAGGTAGAATAGTTGAGTGGAAGGTTCTCTTTTTAATTTTTAATGTTGTAGATAGAAATTAACGTCTTCCAACACTCCCCCCTAATTTCTACTACTAATTACGTCAATATTTATAATGCCAAATGCTTCTATCAAAAAATCAAATTGGACTTGTGCTAAAGCCTTTGCAATTTGCTCCTTTGATCTGTAATGTCTTCTCCTTAACGAATACATGTCTTGACTATACCTTTATCTGAGTCATGTCATCATCTTCACTTTCTATCTTCATATGGCTGGGTTTCCTTCAATTTGCTACCATTACAATGCTCATGAACCATCACATCAAGTGGTTTCTAGTTGACCACAAACTTTGCTTATTGGTGGTTTTGGCTAACCACGAATTAATGCTCGAACTTTTGCATCTTCCCTTTGCACCTGCAAACAACTAATCATTGATGTCCATATAAAAAGAGATCAATCTACCGAGATACATGGGTACCATCCACCGTACTCGCCAGTTCTCTAGGTATCATTTTCACGTACATCGTTCATCAATGCATTAGACTCCTTTAGTCATAACTTGGTCCCAATTCACACTCTGAGATTACTTAATCTCACATCCCCCCCCTTAATCAAAGATCTAACTTCTCTGATCTCCATCAAACTTAGATACGAGTACACATGCCACCCTCGTACCTACCTAGTGGTTAATTCCATAGCTTGATGCCACATCCACTCTTTATGCCTAAGAGGGATACACACTACATGATTACTCTAATCCATGTAGGCTTGACTCAACAGGGCTTACTAAACACCTGGGGAATATAGCTTGCCTTGCCTATGGCTAAGCTTTACAACTTGGACCAAAAACTTCTTGGGGAATATAGCTTGCCTATGCCTATGGCTAAACTTTACAACTTTGGACCAAAAAAAACTCTTGGGTGTCCGTACAAAAATGCATCATTTCATCTCAGGTACAAAAATTCCACATTCTTTAATAAATGTCCAACAAATTACAAGCCCAATACATATGAACCCATTCAATATGTCCAATAAACCTCATTGCATATTATAACTATACATATACTAATACAACAAATGCCAAATATTATCCACTTCCGAAAAAGTGAGTGCAGAGGCTTTGTATGCCTCTATAAAATGCAAACAACTCTCACTCTTAACATCATAAGTCTGCAAACTCTAATTTGAAATTACACGACTCATACTACCTTCAATCAAAATTTCTTGTGTAAATACTCAGACTAACACTTCAATCAAAATTTCTTGTGTAAATACTCAGACTAACACTCCAATAAGACATTTTACTTTCTCCATCACAAGACAAGAGAAGAGCATTGCGTGTTCCTCTATTCTTCAAGCAAAAATTCCATTATGAACATATCCTGAAATTATTGCAGTCCAGGACACCACATCCCATCCTGAGATTTGTCAAACACATATCCAATTTTGATAATGTGGGCATGCAGATTTTTACCTTCCTGGGGAGCCTTCATCTTCACGCATCCTTGCAGCATCGAAGCATTTGCATTTAGGGATAGTGCAATACTAAGCGCCTCCTTTAATCGCCCTTCCTTGCAGAGTACAATAATGCCTTCACTCCATCTCCATTCAACCACAACTACTACAACACTCTGCAACGCTCTAAGGAATTTCCTCGACTCCAAATCTGCAAGCTATGTCATCGTCTGCATGCAAGTGGTACTCTTTTTCTGCAAGTTTTACTTCTGTGCCACCATATTCAGGAAGAAGAACATGGTCTCCCTCCTTAACACTAACAGGAATAGTGTTTCCATCCTTGCCACGAGAACCAGCTCCAACTGCTATAACCTTTCCCGAGTTCAACTTGCTAGTGCTCTCGGGCAACAAAATACTCAATATTTATATCAACTTGACCCCGTCGCGGACCTCTCTGTATTTCTGTTCTCCGGACTTTTTGCGGCCTCTTTACGAACTCTGTGTCCTCCTTTCTGTCTCACGGCCCTCCACCGCTTGCAGTAACTAAAAAATCAGGGCCATGTCGCGGAGTCCGACTCCGATTCTCACTCCTCTGTTCTTGTTGCAGCTCTCTATTTGAGGACAGTCTCAACTTCTCCAGCAGCGGCTAGGGTTTGCAGACGGCTCTTCTACAATTGTCAACAACCTTTCCTAAAATCGACAGTAGCCTCCCGCGCGCGGCCAGTGCAGTTTTTCTATTCGCCGGGCCTCTCTTCACGGCTCTCGGCACTCACTACTCACCTTCGGCTCTGTGGCGCAGGGTCTGCTCCTCTTCAACGCAATGGACAGGAGGCTCTTCCACTCATATCTGCATCGCTGGGCGACTCCTCTCAGGATCCTGGCCCCTCCCGTGAGGGAGTGAGGCCCATATCGAGGCCCAGATCCAAGCTTTGATACCAAATGAAAGGATTGAAGCGAAAAAAAAAAATAACACACAGTAAAAGAACAAACAGAAATTATATTGCTCAGTCTGATCAACACGATTACATTTACTCTGTATTTATAGAATCTTTGGAAGACTCTAGAGCATCAAGAGCGTTCTCGGAGGAAATATCTCGAAGCGTCGGTGGAGAAAAGTCTGCAACTGTGATGGTTGTTGGTAGGTAGAATAGTTGAGTGGAAGGTTCTCTTTTTAACACTGTAGATAGAAATTAACGTCTTCCAACAATTTGGAATATCGTTCAGTTCTCCACATAGTATATGGGGATATAAATGTATAGTGCAAAGATATAACTAGCCCCTCGAGGGTTTTTCTTTGGACTTTGAGTTGATGCATGGTTTTTTGAACCTAGGTAGATATTGGACAAGGTCGCAGATCAACCACCAGTGATACTGCTTCTCGGTCAATTGAATCCATAACTTGGTTCGTTGTTGGTTGATCTACTTCTCATGGCAGAGGCTGGGATGATACCTTATGTTTTCTACTGTGAATACCCGGGCATCACATTACATCACATTACTCTTAAGACCTATCCTTTGGTCCTCCTTTGCACTTGAAGAAGCTGGTGAAAATATCCAATCCGTTGGATATGTAGCCAAGTATAAATTAATGACATTTGCCTTGGAAATGGTAGAAATGTTGAAGGTCTGGCTTCGGTCAAGAAGAATATGAAATAAGTGTTATCGCTTTCCAACTGGTTGTTGGATGGTAAATACTGTAATTGTCCTCCAGTGTAGTTACGAGTGATTTGCATGCCTTAATTTCTACGTTAAAGCAAAATAGTTATTTATCTTCTTTAGTATTTAGTGTTACTTCCTTCTTTAGTATTTAGTGTTTACTTCCTTCAGAACGCTAACACATGGAACATTTATTTCTGGTAATCAACATTGGATGTAGTCCATGTTCTTTATCAACTTTAACATTACTCTGGGATTTGTAAGTAATGGCAATTCTATGTTGATTTGTTTTATTAGAACTTGTAAAAATGCAATGTAACATCAAGAATAGATAACTTTAATGCAAATACCTACAGTCCTCTATAGGGAGGGTCGTTGGTGCATTGAATATACATTACCAAATTGATCTGTTTTCAGCGAGCCATTCAAAAATCTTATCTGAACCCGACGTGAATAAATTAAACAAAGATCTGATCTGAACCCGACGTGAATCGAACACGCAACCTTCTGATCTGGAGTCAGACGCGCTACCATTGCGCCACGGATCCGTAATTTGAATATTGAAAACTGTCATTTCTATGGTAATGGCTAGTCCATGATCTGACAAGTGCATGTTTTCTCACACGATCCCAAAATGGATAACGTATAAACTGCCGTGAGCGTGGATCGAACACGCGACCTTCAGATCTTCGGTCTGACGCTTTCCAAACTGAACTATCAAGCGAAGTCAAACTAGCAATAACAGTGAACAATGTCAAAAGCCAAGTTATATGTAAACAATCTGAATCTGAAAAATGAGAAAAAACATAAAGCGTAGACGGCAGGATTCGAACCTGCGCGGGCAAAGCCCACATGATTTCTAGTCATGCCCGATAACCACTCCGGCACGTCCACCCTGGGAGTTTTTAGCATTACTATTATATAACAAAATTAATTAACAGTTATATTAGTGCCTACAAACGGGTTAAGTCGTCGGTTCAACCCAGACATGGTGCGTTTGGATTGTTGCTGCGGCTTTAATTATGTACATGTTTAAAATTTTACATTTTTTATAAAATAAATGGTCAAGAGTAAAATTTTAATTTGTCATTAAAATTATTTTTATATATTAATTACTATAATATTAGATTTGATTTATACATTGACTTGAATAATATTATAATATTTAATAACTTTGTAACTTTAAGTTTCATAAAGTTAACAAGATGAGTTGTGTAGCAACAAGTCCCTCTTTTGTTTGGTAGGAACGAGTCTCTCTTTTGTTTGGTAGGAAGAGGCAAGAAGTGCCTTGTTTGGCCTGAAGAGATAAGAAGTAAGTGTCTCAGATAGGAAGTGAGTGTCATTTCACTTAACTTGGAAAACATGGGAAGTGAGAACTAGCCAAACAAGACTATTGGAAAGCTTGAGAAGCTAGAGCTAGCCAAACAAGAGCTGCATGGCAGCGTAGTCCCTGCCACGTAAGATCCCATATCCTCTGTCTTCGTACACATGCAGTACATATATCTAATGCAGTACATATATCTATTGGATATAGCAGAAGATGCAAAGTGCAACATAATGTGTGCTCTATATGCCAATGCCAACTAACCAGCTAGTGGCCACGAATGGAGTCTTTCCTGGCACAATCCAAGGTGCTCGTATGGAAAAACATGGATGTACACCATGGTTGTTTGGCCCACCTCTACAATAAGGGGTTCAAGTTCTTCACCAAAATTAATTTTTAAAAAATGATTTAATTTATAAAAAAAAAATCAATATATCAATGTTATACTTTGG
The DNA here is from genome assembly GCA_000966675.3 of Picea glauca. Taxonomy (NCBI): domain Eukaryota; kingdom Viridiplantae; phylum Streptophyta; class Pinopsida; order Pinales; family Pinaceae; genus Picea; species Picea glauca. The sequence continues at coordinate 73,045 of JZKD02S1769817.1, read as the reverse complement.
AAAATTGTTTAAATTTATAATCAAATTGCTTAGTCAATGGAATTAAAGTCAAATCAATAGCCAACTCATTGCTATAGTCCTGCTTTGGAGGAACTAATAATTTTAATAATCTTCATCCACTACATTTTTAATAATGTGAAACCTTTGAAAAAGCTCAAATCTTTTCCCAAGGCAATAAGAGATTGGTTTCAACAACCAATCTGATATAGAAAAATGATTTTAAATAATAATAAAATATTAAAAAAAAACAATTTACTATATAAAACTAAAATTTCATTAAATCAACGTAAAGTAATAAGTGATCAAATCACTATCGA
>JZKD02S1769817.1:6517-23141 GCA_000966675.3 Picea glauca | reverse complement strand
GACAAGTGTGTTGTGCTTACAAATTAACTCCAATTTTATGAACCCTTTCCATTTGCAGTTTTCGTGGTAAGCCTTTTCTCTGAAGGGATATATTCAGAATCTCATGACATCCAAGTTGAAACCGATTCTCTCTAGGTAATTCTTGTATCAGAATTTAACAACGATTTAAAGAGATATGGTTGAGATTCTTAAAAACATTAATGTATTCATTATTACACAAAAACAGAAAAATATTAGCCTCAAGTTGAAACTTTTAAGAGATTTCTCTTTCAAATTTAGGGCATTGGCCACGTTGATCTCACACTATCCTATTCTCCTACCCTTTTTACCTACCTCGAAGAAAAAGTCTCGTTCTCAAATTTCTTTTTTACTTAATTATTTTTCGCTTGAAAGACTAGATCGTAATTCCATTCCAGACTGCAAGAAAATTACAGTTCATAGTAAAGATCAGAGATGAAGATTTCATCGATATTTGTAATTAGGCCAAGGTAGGATTTTGGTTGAGACCATCAGTTTATTGGTACCCAAATATCTCTTGAAATCGTCCTTTGCCTCATTGGCTCCGTTTGAATAATTTTTGAAACTGTGGGTGCCAGAACTTCCTCCGACCTTGTTACATTCCATATATCGATTCCTCGCTTTTTATAAAAATTTGTTTCGAGATCTCAATATGAAGAAATCTGGAGCTCAAAGTTAGTTCATGACACTGATTAATTTCCTCTTTTGTATTAAACAATTTAAGACTGTCGTGTTTGAATCCAGATGAGGTGGTCGGTAAAAATTTGACACAATAGTTGTTGAGATTCATTTCTTACTTCAGTCACATAAATGAATATTTTGGTTGATACCATCAGTTTATTGGTACCCAAATAAGATCATTTTTGAAAATCCAGTGGTAGACAATTAAAAACACAATATTTAGTCACAACCATTTATGAGACAAGAAAAAACAGCGTTACAAGTGAGATTGTGCTCATGCTCACGTTATCTGAGTAAAATATAATTACAATTTATAGACTCAAGAAACAATCAACCAATCCCTAAAATTGTGGATCTGGAATCTCTTACGAGCTAAAATTCAACTCTTGTAAAACAACCCAAAAACAAAGTTCTAACATCATTCTAAATTGACAATTATTCTAGAAATTTTGACATTATTCTAACATCCCCCTTTAATGGAGAAATGGATTTTCTACAACACCTAACTTTCTTCTAAAAACTTCAAACTTGAGTTTTCCAATAGGCTTAATAAATATATCGGCCACATTATCATTTGTGTTACAAAAAATCAAATTAATTTTCTTTGATTCAACCTTCTCTCTCGCAAAGTGGTGTTGTAGCTCTATGTTCCTTGGTCTTGCATGATATACTGGATTATGTGACAATTTGATAGCACTTTGACTATCACAATTGATGTATGTTGGTTCATTTTGCTTCTCTTCAACATCTGCAAGAATTCTTCGCAACCAAACCACTTCACAGGTAGCATTGGTGAAGGCTTTATACTCAGATTTTGTTGATGACAAAGAAACAGTTGGTTGTTTCTTTCTACTCCATGACACAACCCCCAATCCTATATGAAATGCATAGCCTGAGGTAGATCTTTTGTCATCGGTATTTCCTACCCAATCTGAATCAGAAAATCCTATGGTTGAGGAAAAGATATGAAATGATCTTACTCAAGCATTTTCAGATTCTACTTGGTTGAAGCCAAATAGACGGGAATCACACCCTATGTTTATAGCCAACAAAAATAACATATGAACTCACAAGTATTAATTACCAGTTCTTATGCTAGTATTTTATCAATAAAAAACTTGCTGGAAATTTACTTTTTATGTAATTTTCTGAATATAACAGTTGTTGAAATAAATGTAAAGAGAAAAGTAAAGACACCAAGATGATAATCAAGACAGATGATACATAAAGAAATCCTTTATTTCATTCCAATTCACCAAAGAGTCATTTTCTTTACAAAATCTCATACAGAAATTTTGGACCAAAGTCAAACTTAGACATCCCCGATGAAACATACAAAAGGACCTCTGACAGAAAACCAAAACTGAACTCTAAAAGTTGGATCAGCTTGCCACATATTTCCTCCCACTCGACTCTGCACAATAGCCTTTGTCAGTCATGAAAACTAATTCATAAACAGACAAGTATACACAAACTATCAAAGATAGATCAACACCTGTGAAAAACAAGTGTCTAAATGATGTAATTCAACCCTGAATTGTTAGAGTATGAAAGATTGTGCCCATTTTTCCATTGACAATACCCTTGTCACCCAACCATAGGCCAAAGCCACCCTCCGAGCACCTTGACCTTGACAGAGAAAAGAATCTTGGTAGCAATCCAATAGCCAAGAGAGGATAATGCACCAAGCAAGAAGTAACCAAGCTAATCAGACAGTCTCACCCAAAAACTGGCGCAACACCTTCCCCAGGACTTGCGCACAAAACTGTTGGACTGCAGTGCGCATAAACTGCTCTCTGCAATTCTGAGAAGTATGAATAATGAGAGACTAGAGCCCTGTATTTATAGTAATTCTGGCAAGCTTGCCCGGGACAACTTCTCCTTTTGGGTACTAATTAATTCATATTAATTATATTTCTGCAGCCGACATCTTGTCTAGGGTTTCCTTCATTTCTTTGCTTCCTTCCGGAACATTCTAATCTTTTCAAAGGCCACAATAGAGTTTCATACCTCCCAAATCTACCATAATATCAACACTCCCTCCTAGCTAGGGAGGTATGGTCTTGAGCACAACAGACCACTCAACTGGTAGCATCACGAGCATCGTCATTATTATCCAACTGGATAATCTCCTATGACAACTGGTACAATATCAATTGATAGAACACACCTGTGTTTATCCATGGTAGTATGAAACTACTCAAACCGTGACACATAGTCACAAACAGTGGAAAAAATCCACCACATTAGTATATCTCTACTTTCTGGAGACAGTAAGTCTCCATAACAATCATCTGATGCCAACCTGCACAGAAAATATTGTTAAAATAAACTGAATCATCTGGGCCAATCTTTCACTCACATCTGTGAGATATGAAAGAATATTTGCCCTCAGAGTAGAACAATGAGATATCTGGACTATTCTTCTCAAGCAAGGAATAATAATTGTCATGTCTTCTGAACCTGGACCATTCCCCACCCTAGGCCATTCTTCCTACACTAATCAAAGTTCACCCTGGAGAGAATGTATTAACCCTAAGGAATGCCTATCCTTGATTGTTGAGCCTGGACAAATCCCCACCCTGGGCCATTCCTCCTACACTAATCAAAGTGCACCCTGGAGAGAATGTAAAAAACCCTAAGGAATGATTGTCTGGACCATTTCCTCTATTAACCACAAGAGGAAAAGATTGTCCTGTATCAACCTCCAAAACAGATCATTCCTCATGTTAACCACAATGAGAAATCATTGTCTGGTGAGGCGGGCCAGTATTCTTGAGTAACCCTCAAGAGGAGAGACTTCCCTAGACCACTGCCCATGTTAACCATAATGGGAAGTCGTTGTCTATGATACATCAACAATCTAGACCATTTCCCATGTTAACCACAATGGGAAATCGTTGTCCGTCAGAAATCTCAATCCACTTTCCGAACAAGAAAGAATCTGTCCAAGCTAGACTATTTTTCAATCTCGAAAATAAATGTCTTCAATAATATTTTAAGTGCTCCCTCCCAACCTAGAGATTCATTTCTTCCCTTTCAACTAAGGGAGTTATTTCCACGATCCCCATCTTCTCTCGGAAATATGCAAACTTTACTCTGGATAGAGGCTTTGTTAGGATGTCTGTTGTCTTCTCATCTGTGGGGATATACTTGATATTTACCTCTCCTTCCTGGACTTTATCTTGAATGAAATAGTATTTTATCTCAATGTGTTTCGACCTCTCATGAAACACGGGATGTTCTGATAATATTATACAACTCTGATTATCACAATATATTATGGTCGATTATGGAATCTGATCAAATAAATTGGAGATTAACTTCCTTATCCATATTACTTATGTGCATGCTTCACATGCCACGATATACTATGCTTCTGCTATGCTGAGTGTGACAGACTTATGTTCCCTGTTGCCCCAAGATATCATAGCGGAGCCCAAGCTGAAACACATGCCTGAAGTGACATTTATGTCTTTTGCACTTCCTGCCCAATCTGAGTCTATGAATCCATGAAGCTGTATATCGTTGGATGCGGTATATCTCAAGCCATAGTTTATTGTTCCAAGAATATATCTTAACACATGTTTTGCAACTATCCAATGCTCATGTCTCGGTTCCACTTAGAACTAGCTTAGTGTATTCACGACAAAAAAAATGTCTGGTCGAGTATTTACCAAATACATCAATGACCCAATTAGTTGTCGATATAGAGATGGATCTACTGGATCAAAATTTGGATCCTTTACTTTTCTTATATCCATATTCATCGGAGTGTCCATGGACTTACAATCCAACATTCCAAACTTTTGAAGGATATTTATTTCATACTTTCCTTGTCCAAGGAATACTTCACCACGCTTATGCCATACTTCTAGTCCCAAGTAGTAATGCATGAGACCTAGATCTTTCATATCAAATTTAGAAGCTAGTTCCTTCTTACACTAGATGATAAGAGACTCTTCACCTATTATGAATAGATCGTCAACATATAACAGTAGAATCACAGGTGCATTTTCCATGACTTTGTAGTAAAGGTTTGGATCTGCATGACTCTTGGAGAAACCAAGTCTCGTTAGATAGTTGTCCATTCTGGCATACCAATCTCTTGGAGCTTGCTTGAGTCCATATAATGCTTTATTTAATCTGCACACGTGAGTGTATCTGGAATGTACCTCAAACCCTTGAGGTTGTTCAATATATACTTATTCTTTGATTTCTCCATTGAGGAAAGTTGTCTTTACATCCATCTGATGTAAGTTCCATCCCATGGAAGCGACAAGAAATATAATAGCTCTAATGGAAGAAAATCTAGCCACCGGAGCAAAGGTTTTGTCATAATCTTCTCCCTCCTTCTGGGAGAACCCTCTAGCTATGAATCTCGCCTTGTATTTATCCGTGCTTCTGTCTTATGCATGTTTGATCTGATATACCCATTTTGAGGTTACCACCGATTTCTCTTTAGGTCTTGGTACGATTTCCCATACTTCATTCTTCATAATGGATTGATGTTATTCCATCATAGCTTCTTTCCATTGTCCCTTTTGAACTGCTTCTTCAAATGTGTTAGGTTCTTCATCTAGAAGTTTCATCATATAAGCTGCATAATGTGAGAATCTTTTAGGCTTCTTACTTTTTCTAGAGGTCCCATATGGGGCCTTGAGTCCTTCTTCTTCTTTCAAAGTAGCTTCAAGCCATGTTGGTCGTTTCTTGATCTTCGGTAAGGTATCTGAATCAATGTTATCACATGGTTGTATCGGATGATCAAGTTGTTCCTTTTCATCATTTTGGTTTCTTGTGCTTTCTTCAATAGGTTCTTTGTACTCTTCTTCTTCTATAGTTTCTTCTATGGATTTCTTGAAATCCATATTTTCATTGAATGTTACATCTATGCTTACTTCAATTTTGTGTTGTTCTGGAATATATATTCTATAAGCTTTGGATGAATCACTCTATCCCACAAATATCCCCTTCTTTTTTGAGGGTTCTAGTTTATTCCTTTTATCTTGGGAATGTGAGAGTAAACAGAACATCCAAATATTCTTAGGTTTTCCACGTTAGGTTTCTTACCTGAGAAAGCTTCTTTTGGTGTCATGTCCTTCAATATATGGTGAGGACTTCTGTTCTACACATATATTGTTGTCATTGTTGCTTCTCCCCATAAGAACATGGATAGGCCTTGATCATTTAGTAAGGCTTTTATGGTTTCTTCAATAGATAGTTCTTTCTTTCCGCTACACCATTTTGTTGTGGATTATGAGGAACAACCAGCTCCCTCCTAATCCATGCCGATTTTCATAATGCAACGAATTCCTTTGAGTTGTATTCTCCTCCATTATCTGTTCTTAGCATCTTGATCTTCTTATTCGTGAGGTTTTCTATCTCTGCTTTGAACTCTTGAAACTTGTTGAATACTTCGTCTTTTGTCTTTAGTAGGTATAACCAAGTCTTTCTCGAATAGTCATCTATGAATATTACGTAGTAAGAAGATCCTCCTAGAGATTTTACTGACATCGGACTGCAAACATCTGAGTGTATCAGATCTAGAATCTCCTTGGATCTGTTATTGCTGCTTGGGAATGGTTTCTTGATATTATTCCCAAGAGCACATCCTTTGCAGATTCCTTCATGTGTAGACTGCAACTCCGGTACTCCTTCAACCATTATTTTGAGAAAAGGTAATGCTTGATAGTTAATGTGAGCGTACCTTTTGTGCCAAAGCTCATTGGGATTGACTTCATCATGTATGAGAGATTTTTCATTTTGTTCTAGTAGTCTATATAGATTTCCTTCACGACTTCCAATAACCCTAGAATTCTCTATGTTGGAGTCTTTATGCCAAGATAATACTTTTCCATCTATGAAGGCTATTATGTTTCCTTTGTCTTCTAGGCAGGATATGGATACAAGATTCTTTTCTAAACCAGGTACATATAAAACATTGTTTAAGTGAACATAGTTACCTGTTTTCATTTTGATGGAGGCTTGTCCAAATCCTTCCACGGGGTAAGTGGTTTTGTCTCCAAGCTCTACCTTGTACGAGGTCTTCTTCTCATTTAGATTTGAGAGTCTGGCTTGATCTCCCGTCATGTGCCTAGAATCTCCGCTATCGATTATCCAAATGCCATCTTTAATCATTCTAGTGAGTGTTGAGTAGTGTAGAAGACTGATTGTTTCACTCATGTCTTCGGTTGATTGGTAATTGGTCATGCCTTCATCCAAAACTTCAACTTCGTCATTTTTGTCTTCTGAGAGAGCCAAAAGGTTCATTGAACTAGGGTGCATCTGAATATATTCTCCTTGAGCGAGATGCTCGATCACAAGGTGTCGGATCTGAGATTTAGGGTTTCTGAAACTACTTCTGCTAGTAACCCTAGTGACAGTGTCTTGAAAACTGCTCCTGTTAGTAACCCTAGCGGCAGTTCCTCAGCGAGCTCAATATCCTAGCGACTATGTTTCCTTCCAGCGTTTAGACTGAATGAAGGAGGTGTGGGCCCATAACCTGTTAGAATATGAAAGATTGTGCTCATTTTACCATTGACAATACCCTTGTCACCCAACCATAGGCCGAAGACACCCTCTGAGCACCTTGAACTTGACAGAGAAAATAATCTTGGTAGAAATCCAATAGCCAAGAGAGGCTAATGCACCAAGCAAGAAGTAACCAAGCTAATCAGATAGTCTCACCCAAAAACTAGCGCAACACCTTCCCCGGGACTTGTGCTCAAAACTGTTGGACTGCAGTGCGCAGAAACTATTCTTTGCAATTCTGAGAAGTGTGAATAATGAGAGACTGGCATCCTGTATTTATAGTAATTCTGGCAGGCTTTCCTGGGCTGACTTCTCCTTCTGGGTATTAATTAATTCATATTAATTATATTTCTGCAGCCAACATCTTGTCTAGGGTTTCCTTCATTTCTTTGCTTCCTTCCGGAACATTCTAATCTTATCAAAGGTCACAATAGAGGTTCATACCTCCTGAAGCTACCATAATATCAACATGAATATTGTTGTCTACAATAAGACCCTACTATCATAAAAGAGAATTAGGCTTGTGATGAATAAATGAATGAATGAAAACTAAACTATCTCAACATAAACTCAAAGAGAAAACCTTAGTATGATTATGCTTCTATCATCCCTTTGTTCCTCCCTTTCCTTTTTCCTTTAAACAAATTAGAGTTGGTTGAAGTAGTTGAACCAACTCATTAGTTAAGTTAATTAAAAGACTCAACCAACTTTTAATTAGGGGGGGGAATACTAATCATAATAAGGGTTATAATTAAATAATAACTAGTAGGTGGGACCCCTTGTGACTCCCTTTAGCTCATAACAATTATAATATAACTATTTATTTAAGAAAAACACACCTCCTTGTGACTCCCATCACCAATTTCACATTTGACAATTTAGCTCATGATATTTGAAATTATTTTCAAAAAAATATTACTCATATATCCAAAATAAAACATGTTGTCCAAAAATTCTTGAAGTCAACTATCATCAACAATAGATAAAATAAAAACTCAAAAAATATATTTCCCACTCTGAGATGCAATATTTCCTTGATTGTTGCTTTCACCTTTCGATTTTCCTAAATTTGCCTTTGGTTGCGCTGATACTTTAGGCCTAATCTCGTTGATAACGTGGGAAAATTCATCCCTCAAATGCATCTGGGAAGACACCCATTGGTGGGTGAGGAAGGAACAATAGTGGCTTTTCCTTTTTCAAGGGTATGATGGGCCTCGATTTTCAACCTTTTGCTAGCATGAGAGAACTGCATTGGTGAGTGAGTAGGGGAAACTTAGACAATGGGGTTAATAGGCGTGGGAGTAGATAGGGATAAATTGGGCCATCCATGATGTTGGGAGATTGTTGGGTGGACAATCTCTTTCCATACATCATTTTCGAGAACCTTGGGTTGCAATGAGACATGAGGGGAAAATGAATACCAGTGGCTTGTGGAGATTGGAAATGAGGCCTTTCAAGCCTAGGTTGGACCATTCTGTGCCCAATCCAATTGAAAAAATTGGCCTGAAACAATTGGCCAAGCTCCTGTGAGTCACCATCAAAATGTATGGAAAACCTTGGCCTTCTTGGGCCTCTGTTCCAGTTACCTCTCCCTCAGTTGCCTCGGCCATGGCTACCTCTACTGAAAAAAACTCATTCCTACATGCATGATGGATTAGCAAATAGTCTTTTAAACAACCATACATGATAACTCTTTAAAATATGAAATAGATATTGGCTCAACATCATATCAGACTCATGCAATCCAATCCATACAAATTGTTCAATTGTTTGTCAATGCGAAGGGGGTGAACAAAGGGTTATGGGATATGCGAGGGGTTTGTATTGAGTGAAACATGATATAATGAGGGGGAAAAGAACACGGTTACTGCTCAAAGACAACAAACAATCAATTGTAATGCAAACCAAGGAAAACATCACTGTAATCCAACCAAAACACTGCTACTTCCAACTGTTTCAACAAAGAATTATTCTCGATTGTAATTCAATGAATTTCAATTGTTTCAATACATAATTTTTCTTAACTATAATTAATTTTAGAACAGGAGGTGAAAAATGAATGCGGGAAAGCGAGGGGGTTGTAATTAGCGGAAAGTGAAATAATGGTAGGGAAGGAGAACGATTATTGTTCATAAAATAATTCAGTGATTCATAAAACCATTCTGAAAAAGGAAACACATCAACCAAATGACCACTAAAACCCCAAACAATTATCGTGTACTATCCAAACAACTCTGCATATTTAACTTGCTCACTATTGTAATCAAATTTTTAACATAGTATCACCAAAACAGACAATAAGCATTCCACAATAGCCTGTAAGGGAGATTTTCTCCTCTCAATTATCCATTAATATTCCAAAACAATTCCCAGATGCATAAACAATAAATTATTTCCACTATGTTCAGCATCAAAATCAACCACTTCAACTCACGCTATGTTGTGGGATACACAAAACATTCGACCAAACGTAAGCGTATTACTATGATTGTACAAGTTCAATTTCTTTGACTCTAAACATTAAAAAAAATTGGGCTATCCATCTTATACAACGAGCATTAACAACATAGGCCGTAGTAACATAAAATTAGATCTTAGAACATAACATGTTGTATCCATCATTTACTTGTTGTACATAAAACCAACACATCATCAGCCTGATCCATAACCAATAAGAACAAGATCTCATCAACCATGTAAGAAATTTGTACAGTAGCACAACCATTAAATGAGAGCCAGACCTGGTCTCCAATCTACAAGGGGGTCCCACCTAGTAGTATTATTTATATGTTGGCTTATAATAATAGGCTTTAGCAATACTTTGCGGGCTAAAATTCGTTGCGTTTTTAATCGTCAACAAATTGGCGACTCCACATGGAAATTTGTTTTCAATAGATTTAGTACTCAAAACTCATGGTTTTGCATACCAAAAACAACAAATCAAGGAGATATAACCATGAAGATTATGCAACATGGGGAAGTGAATGGATTTAATGGAAAAATGACCGGGAATTTGGGAGTAGCTCATGGAAAGTGTTAACTATGAGGTGTTTTACCACTGTATGCATAATCATTCAACCAAAATCGGCTCTTAACTTCAAGGAGAAAATTTTTGGACTTGCTCTTAGAAATCTCAATGGATGAAGAAATGGCAAGAAGAAGCGGGAAATAACTAATTATTTATAAGACAACAATGGAAATGTATAACAATTTCAAGGGTACTTCAAAGGAAACATCGTAACAACTATGTAAGCTTGATTGATATTGACTAACAATGCTTTGCAGGACTGTCACTGTGGCAGAACTGATCCAATATTCATCCTATTTGACCAAAATAACTAGAAGATAGCAAGCAATAAAATTATGGCAGAAATAATTTTTCAAAAATCAACCAGTACAAATTAATGACAGGATGTAAACGCAGTAGGAAAAATTAAAACAGAAAGAAAAAATCAGATTATCGTAAGGCAGAAAAGAAAAATCACAAAAAAGGAAAACAAAACTAGGCTACTAGTCTACAGAAAATCGAACAACATTAGATCTTTTCACGTTGGTCCCTCTCAATGTTTCAAGCGAGAACCGTTAGTGCTGTAGGAAAACAATTGCTTCAGTAAATACCTTAGAATGCAAGATTTAGTATCCAGGACAAAAGTAATTCCAAAAGGACCCAGAATTAACACTTGGAACTCTGAGGTAATTATCATCCTTTTAACGCATATGATTAGATCATCAAGGTAGATATGGATGTTGATCAATTCATCAAGAGTAGTGTGGATAGGTATTTTAAGAGTGGTACCCTCATCATATAGGCCTGAAGGTAGGCATTTATAAGACATAGTACTGCAATTAGTGATAAAAGTGGTTTTGTGAACATTTGTCCTTTTTACCTTGATTTTATTGTAACCCGGAATTTTGTCAAGGGCTTCAATTGTGACTCTACAACTTGTTTCATAATTATTCCTATATTGAGGGGTGGGAGATATTTCTCATAATATCTTGACTGAAGGTGTGAAAACTAAAACAGGTTTTAATACGATCATCGGCCTTAGGCACCCAATTTGAAACCCACTTGGAGTGGGCTGAAAAAATGATCCCAGCCTTTAAGAAAATTCTCAACTCCCTTTGAAGGGTTGCTTTAAGTGCAGGGTTAACATATCTTTGTTTTTTCATAACTGGTTTCATGCTTTCCTTGATGGAAATGGCATTTTGTAGAAGACCAGTATTAAAACCATGAAGATCCTCATAAGGCTAAGTAGAAACCTTTTGAAATCCACCAAGTAGCTTGGAAAACTTCATTACTTCTTTATCAGAACATTGGGTACCTATGTTATCATTCGTTGAAGATTCGAGTGCCCCAATGTTCAAGGTGGTGGTTTCACCCACCTTCATTCGTAACTCCTCTTCTTTCTCTTTTTCTTTATTGCCTACATCACTCGATGAAAATGAACTCTCAAGAGGATTCAATCCCCCAAGAATATTATTGTTTTCTATGGATATAATCTCCTCGGGCTTAAGAGGTTCATCTTGAATGAAATCACAAATGCTCTTGTCGTTAGGGAGGGCCTTCTAAGATCCTACATTGTCAGTGATATATGAACAATATAGAGATTGAAAAGAATAATCAGGCCTGTGAGACAAAAGTTATTGATTAGGAGAAGTTGCAAAGACAACTAATTGATAAACCATTGAATTCAATTCCCTCCTAATATGAGTTATGTTGAAAGATAAAAGGTTTGAGGTAAGTGCCCAAACAGTTTGGGTGTACCATTCCATCATCTTGTTGCTAGGAGAGCATATCTTACGTATTAGGTCCACAGCAAGCTCGGAATCTCCAAAAACTGAAAGGTGACCACAACCAAGATTAAGGGCATTTTCAATGCCTAATAATAAATCTTCGAATTCAGTGGCATTGTTTGTACAAGCAAACTCTAACCTGTAAGAAAAATTATGAATTTTCCTTATAGGGGAAACCAAGATAATTCCGGCTCCATTACCTTCATTAGAGCATGAACCATCAAAGTACATGTGCCACACATCATCATTTAAATTGATATGTTCGAAAGGAATAGCATCCTTCTCTTCAAAGATGGAATACACTCCTAGGTCCTCTTCGATATAGTTTACACTAGATTGTGGGACACTCTCTATGTAGGGTGAAATCCTTCCCTCTCTAAGGACTATGATGTTCTTACCATTCTGAGGCATGGATAAATGTGTCCCGTCGAGTGAGAGGTATCCACCTGTTAAGGCTTGCTAATATATTCCCAAAATGATTGAATAATTTCTTACAGTCATATCAATTACCTGAATATTGAGGGTTGTTCTTATTTTAGGATGAGCACATAAAACCAAGGTCACATCCTTAATCTCGCCTATGGTTGTTTTTTGTAGACTAATATAGGAGAGCATGCTTCTGTCGTTTTCATTCGTACAAGACAAGCCTATCTCTTCCATAATAATCTTTGACATCATACTTGGGCCCAAACCACCATCAATGAGGAAACAATGGGCGATCTTATCCATAATCTTTACAAAAATATAAAAAGGGGGTTTTTTTTACAGGGTATCTAAAGTTATGTACACCTACTTTATTTACAGAAGAGTCCTCTATGTTTACCTCTTCAGAAAGATTTTCTACAACAAAATCATTTCCTTCCATGAATTGTTTTAGATGCATGTGTTGTTCAGGGATGACAACCATGTCTAGAAGGGTTGCATCTGCCTTGATGTTAGTCAACTGATTCAAGATATTGTATTTGTAAGAGGGGAGAGGGGAAGTTGTTCCTTGACTATCAGGAACTTTAAGAACCTGGAGAGTAGCAGCGGTTGAGGATGAGCTTGGGCTAGATGAGCTGTGGGGAGGGTCAAATTTTCCCTTGGGAGCACAAGCCTTATTCCTAGTATTGATGACCATGACATTTTCTGGCTCTGCAAAATCTAGGACAACGATAGTAGATTATGGTATTTTACCAAAGATATTATCTTTGGAACTCTTCTTTACCTCACATGTGGTTTCCTCATGGTGCTCCTCGCAGAAGTTACACCATCTTCGAGGCAAGATAGCTTTAGGCTGAAAAATATTTTCAACCAAATTTCTAAAAGGGGGTGCAGAAGAGGATGAAGTTCTCGAGGTGAGAGGGGAGACAATTCCTTTTCGCTCGAACACTATCATATGATTGTTCATATCTTGGACTAGCTGCAAGAGGGCAGACATGTCCGACTGTCTAATTGATTCCCCCTGGGGAAGACCTGTTCTTTCAAGTTGTTCTTCATACTTTGAACAAGCATGCAGGGCAGAACCAAGATTATCAATGGATTTTTTCTCAATCCTATGACGGTAAGGGAAAAACAATGCATTGTAGTAATACATGAAAGAGGCTTGGTTCTGAGGGTGGATGAGCTTGGTGATTTGATTGTATAACTTGGTGAAACAAAATTTGAAAGACTTGATGGTCTCACCATCCTTATAGGTGACGTTATTGTATTCCCTTAACTTCTCGGTTGGGAATTTAGATTGCCCATAAGTGGATTGGAACCAATATATTAACTCCTCCCAAGTAGACAAAATCTTAGGAGGAAGGTCATAGAAGTCGGTCATAGGCTTTCCTTCCAAGGAATTTACGAACAAGCACATGCAAGTATCATTATCATTAGCCCCTATGTTATGAAAAGCATTATAAAATGCCACTAGGTGTTCGTTTGTAGTGACAATGTTATTTCCTGGTAACTTAGGAAGATTCTCCTTGAACTTAGGGAGTGGATGAGTAGCAGGTGTTAAGTTGAGAGGAGAGGACTCATGCCATGGTGTGGTTGTGGCGTCTTCCTCAAACTGAAAAAGCCCATACTTTTTTATGACTTTGGTAGGATTTGTGGTAGATTGAACATGGATATGGTGGCTATATAAGCTACCAATCATTGACGACGATGAATCCTGAGAGGATGAAGCACCTCCAGTGCCACCAAAGCCACCACTAGACGCCATCTTGTGGAACATAGGTGAGGGAGACAAAGACAAACTGGATGAATCAGACATAGTTCTCCTTAGAGCACTTTGTTGGGCAGATAACACAACGTTCATTCTTCTTATTTCAGCAATATGACTGATTTCAATCGATAAGCCTCTTCTTCTTCTAGAATCATGAGAGTCTAAGGACATGAAATAAAGGCCAAAACTGAAGAAACATAAAGGTTACTGTTGATCTATAGGTTGTCTACATCTAGCTTCCAGTCATTCTTGAGCACTAATATCTCGTTCAATTGTTGCCCAAGAATGGTTAAGCTCGGCACGGGTATTGGCAGTGTCTAAAATGGTATTAAACAAGCTCAAAGCAATGATGGTTTGGTCTTGAAGATTGAGATCAATGTTGGGCTATCTTGTAACAGGCACAGTCATTAAGAAATAAAACAGTCAAAGAATCAATATCAGAAAAATAGATGTATCGATGAAAATCGAGTATAAAAAAATAACCAGAAAGATATCGAAGATCTCCCCAGTATGGTCGCCAAATAATTGTTGAGGAAAAGATATGAAATGATCTCACTTAAGTATTTTCAGATTCTTCTTGGCTAAAGAAAAATAGATGGGAATCTTACCCTATGTTTATAGCTAACAAAAATAACATCCTAACTCACAAGTATTAATTACTAATGCTTAGGCTAGTATTTTATCAATAAAAAGCTGGTTGGAAATTTACTTTTTATGTAATTTTTTGAATATAACAGTTGATGAAATAAATGTAAAGACAGATGTAAAGACACCAAGATGATAATAAACATAGATGAGACATAAAGCAATCCTTTATTTCATTCCAATTCACCAAAGAGTCATTTTCTTTACAAAATCTCATACAGAAATTTTGGATCAAAGTCAAACTTAGACATCCCCGATTGGAACATACAAAAGGAACTCTGAAAGAAAACCAAAACTAAACTCTAAAAGCTGGATCATCTTGCCACAGATTGCTTCCCACTCGAATCTGCACAATAGCCTTTGTCAGTAATGAAAACCAATTCACAAACAGACAAGTCTACACAAACTATCAAAGATAGATAAACACCTCTAAAAAACAAGTGTTTGAATGATGTAATTCAGCCCTAAATATTGTTGTCTACAATAAGACCATGTTATCATAAAAGAGAATTAGGCTTGTGATGAATAAATGAATGAATGAAAACTAAACTATCTCAACATAAACTCAAAGAGCAAACCTCAATATGACTTTGCTTCTATCCTCCCTTTGTTTTTCCCTTTCCTTTTGTCTTTAAACAAATTAGAGTTGGTTGAAGTATTTGAATCAACTCATTAGTTAAATTAATTAAAAGACTCAACCAACTTTTAGTTAGGGGGGGGAATAATAATCATAATAAGGGTTATAATTAAATAATAACTAGTAGGTGGGACCCCTTGTGACTCCCTTTAGCTCATAAAAATTATAATATAACTAGTTAGTTAAGAAAAACGCACCTCCTTGTAACTCCCATCACCAATTTCACATTTGACAATTTAGCTCATGATATTTGAAATTATTTTCAAAAAACTATTACTCATATATCCAAAACAAAACATGTCGTCCAAAAATTCCTGAAGTCGATTGTCATCAACAATAGATAAAATAAAAGCTCAAAAACCATATTTCCCAGTCTGAGATGCAATCTTTCCTTGATTGTTGTTGTCACCTTTTGATTTTTCTGAATGTGCCTTTGGTTGCGATGAGCCTTTAGGCATAATATTGTTGATCACGTGGGAACAATCGTCCCTCAAATGCATCTGGGAAGACACGGATTTTTCAGAGCCATTAGAGGGTGAGGAAGGGGCAGCAGTGGCTTTTCCTTTGTCAAGGGTATGATGGGCCTCAGTTTTCAACCTTTTACTAGCACAAGAGGAGTGCACTGGTGAGTGAGAAGAGGTAGCTTGGACAATGGGGTTAATAGGCGGGGGAGCAGGTAGGGATAAATTGGGTCAACCATGATGTTGGGAGACTGTCGGGTGGACAATCCTTTCCCATCCGTCATTTTCAGAAACCTCGGGTTGCAATGAGACATGAGGGGGCACGAGAATACTAGAGGCTTGTGGAGCTTGGAAAGGAGGCCTTTCAGGCCTAGTTTGGACCATTCCTTGCCCAATCCAATTGAAAATTTTGGCTTGAAACAACTGGCCAAGCTCTTATGAGTTAGCATAAACATGTATGGAAAACATTGGCCTTCTTGGGCCTCTGTTCCATTTACCTCTCCCTTGGTTGCCTCGACCATGGCTACCTCGGCTGAAAAAACTCATTCCTACATGCATGATGGATTAGCAAATAGTATTTTAAACAACCATACATGACAACTCTTTAAAATATGAAATAGATTTTGGCTCAACAATGTATCAGACTCATGCAATCCAATCCATACA
>JZKD02S1769806.1:96922-107015 GCA_000966675.3 Picea glauca | reverse complement strand
ATCCGTAGATAAATTTACACCAACAGGAATAGGAACCTTGACTATTTTACATTCTTGCATATTAAACCTCTGTAATATTGTCTCGATATATTTTCTCTAATTTAACCCTAGTTTCCTCTTTTTCCAATATCTTTTAATTTCCATGCCCAAAATGAAATTTGAAACACCGAGATCCTTGATATCAAATTTATAGTACAACTGAGTTTTCACATCTTGGATAATCTCCTTGTTGTTTCCTATTGCTGGCATAGGCATAGACCCATGGTTCAAAACTTCAACAATGCACCAACAAAACGCTAAATACCGACCCTTTCGGCAACACCTGCGAAGACGATGATGTCTCACCCGAGGTAGATGCAAAGGGGGTTGTGGGACTTAGGTGTCTACAACTAGGATGGGACACAGATAGGTGATTACAATACTTAATAGAGAATTTAAACAACAATATGCATTAGTTTCTTGAATATCTTTCACATCGCAGATTAAACCCTTATTACAGATCAACGCAGTAACCATAAAGATCAAGTACTTTCATTCACTTAAAAAATAACATCATCTTGGATCAAACATTCTTTTATATTTAATACCATCAAGCACTAAGCAATGACATCATATGAATTCCTCATACATTATAACAATAGAACTAAGCAGATAAACTCATAAACAACATCGCACAAAGCACATCAAGACAAAGGATATACATGGTTCACCCTAGTGTGGGGCTATGTCCACCAACTTCTTCTTCTTCTTTATTAGTCTTTGATCTTCTTACATTCATCTGCTTCGGTGCACAACACTACAGAGCCAAACTCCACAGAGGACAGGATATATTTGTGTTGCGCACTAGGTCCTCCTTCCCAAAATCAGGTCAAGGCATAGAGTGAACTCCTTACTAGCACAGAGCCTTATTAAAATATCATGCATATACCCAATTGGCCAAATCTCTTACATTGCTTGCACTAAGCATCTATTACTTTCTACATTACATTCCTTCCTATATATACTTTTACAAAAAGGCCTAAACATGGGTAAACCCATGGGCCGACATCCCATAACTCCTTACATAAACCCTAAAACCCTTTGTTGGGTCCACAAGCCCAAAAAATAAGCAAGATGTCGCGATCTCAGCTCCACCTGGGTGCTCCATATTCGACCAGCTTGTCGAAGTCCCAAGAGTGGTCAAACATGACCAATGTTTCCTCAAAACTTAGTCGAGCACCAACAGTACCCCAACACTCACCCGTGACTTGTCCCGAGTCACTCAGATCTAGGTAACGCTCCTTCAAAGGCCTTGAGCTTAGCTCAATATGCCTTGACTTGTTGCTTCGCCAGAGCCTCCTGATCATCTAACTCCTGAATCACTTTCTCTATAACAGGCCCTTCCAGGTGTTGTTCCATTGTCGCAACCACTTGGTCTAGCTGTGAGCCTTGTCCTTCAATCTCTTCAAAAATTGTGTAGGATTCATCCTGCACTGGCTGTAATCTCTGTATAACCTCCATGACTTTTCTTTGGATGGAAGTAATCTATTGTTGAACTACATGTTTCTCCTATGATCTCTTCATTTTATCAACTATAGTGAGTGACTTCATCTGCTCTTGCATGGTGGATGCCTTCTATTGCGCCTAAAGAGCTATGCTTCCAGTTCCCTCAGCTCCAGATCTTCTATGAGGCGTTCATAGGTTTTCACACTATGATTACTTAACTGCTTACATTATGATGCGAGTTCCATGATCCTTCCAACTGTGCTCCTAACGACTTCCTCCCTTTGATCATGCACTTCTTGTGGAGTGCTCAACACTACTTGGAGTTATAACTCTGTTACTCTTGCTTGAAGTTGCTGAATGGCCTCAATGTGATTCCCCAATTGACTCTCGGTTGACTCATCTTCCTCCTATTCCAAGCCCATCACAGAGCGAAGTGCTTTAGTCATTGCCTCTTTCATCGCACTCTACTCTGCGAGTAGTTGGTATTTTTCTTTCTGTAGATTTGCATTGTCCTCCTCGAACATCGCCTAAATTTCATCTTTCTCCTTTTGCGCAACTCGAAGTTTCTCTAAGACCTCCTCCTTTTCTATCTTCAAGGCTTCTATAGCCTGCTCTTTTTCTTCTTGGGCTTGCTAAAGTCGAGCCTCTGTTGCATCTACTAATCTTCGTAATTGGGCAAGATCATTCCCCAATTCTACAATTTTCGATGAAGAAGGCGCAGTAGGTACTATGCTGATAAAATAGATGGATTTATGTATCTTCTTCAACTCCTTCTCTATTCTTTCATACAGTGTCTCCTGCTTTGCTCCATAACCCTGCAATATATCCTATGAAGCATCCTCCATAGTTGCGATTATTATATTGGCATCATCCTCTGTGATTGTGAACTTCATCTTGGGCTTACTGGAACACGTCTTCGTTCTTTATGAGGGTTTTTGTGGAGAAACCTTCCACTTATTCGATGTTTCAACCTCGGTAGGGGTATCCTTCGGTGGTGTAACTTCACCTTTGTCTTGATTTTCTCCTTCTTCCCCTCCTTATTCTTGGTTCACTTCATCTCCTCCTCCTCTTGCGGGTGAGTCAAGCCTAATTTCCTCTTAAGCATTGTCCTCGTCATCAGTTTCTATGTTCTGTACTTCCTCCTTTTTCTTATTTTTCTTTGCACTAATCTATCCATCATGTTCAACCCGAGTGACCAAGAGACTTCCAATGATGTCAGGGTCAGAGAGTTGTGCATCCTCAACTGGTACAAGGAACTATTCTGGACATTCTTTGGTGATCTCCTCCATATATTCTTCGGTCAACTTATAATAGGACTCTAATTCCTCCTTACTCTCATCCTTGCGCACAGTGATGTGGATAAAGTGTTGATCTGCACAGAACTTCGCTAGCGGTCTGTACTAGTGAAATGTATTTGGTGTCATGCATGGAAATTCTTCAATAGCATGCTTCAACTACTGGTAGTAAGAATGGAAGACAATTTTTGACTTCCACTGCTTCAACATATCATTTTTATACCACAAGGTGGAGAACCTTCCAGCCAATGAATTTGATGTCTCATATTCTAGAAATGTCACTCCTTCTGACATCTGCCAAGCGATAAATGATATTAGTACTAGTAACCAAATGAAATGGAATTCATAGCCCTAATTCTGCGCTTCATGACCGTCCTTCTCAAGCTCATTGACGAGGTAAATCGCCTAGTTCATTTGCATCCCCTCCATGCACTTTCCTGTTAGGTCTACTATGAATCCAGTGACCTACGTGTGACGGTTCTTTTTGATGAACCTGCCAGCTATAAGCTGACAAGATAGGTGCACTGCGCCATCCTAGATGGAGGTTACCTTGTAACCTCGCTTTACCTTCTCTACATCACCATAATCCTCCTTTATGCATTGTGTCAGGGAGAAATCTGAAGTATTCCCTGGGTAGAATTGTTGAGGGTCTGGTCCCTGCATGCTTAGTCCTGTGACGAGGTGGATCAGTGCCGGATCCACAGTGACATGCCTGTCGAGCCATAGATATCCTCCATGATAGCACGACAAGAGGAATTTAACATAGGCATTAACCTCCTGATGTCGACCAAAGTGAGGGATATTTATTACATTCAGGATCGTTGATTGCGCGAGGTCCTTAATCCATGGCTGGGAGACTGTGCACGGCTTCTTTCCAGTCATCTTCATCAAATACCTATGCGGCGTGAGCATCGTGTAGTTCTTCCTATCTTCGAGGTTAAATTCATTGTTCTTCAGAGATGGGATGTGTCCTAACTGAGGTCCAACTATGTGTATCCCCTTAAGAATGTACGTAGTGATCAACGTGTACTCAAATTCACGTGGGATACTATCGCAGTTAACCATGCCAACCAAAGGCGGTATATAATATAGCAAGACTGAAGGGATCTACTTCGCGTTAGCCAGATCATCATAGTGCTTGCTTCTCTTCTCAGTAGTACGGCTGGAACTACATCCAGTCTAGGGGAATGCTTGCAATCCTCCAGTCATCGACGCCTATATTCCTACAGGCATAACTCTCTCAACCATGAGATCCACGAGAATATCCTCCATAGACTTCTCTAACATGCTATGTTCACTCGACATTCACACTCGTAATCAAATAGATTGGGTAGGTGAATAAACAAATGAGGTAATCAAACAGATGGCGAGGTCTAGAAATCACAACACTATATGCAATCGATTCTCTGTTATCTCGGATAATCACAGGTGGCAAAAATTGGTCCCGGCGTAGTATTCGACAGGTTAAATAAACAAGTTTTGTAACAGATTCCTCCAACGGCTAGGAATGCCTCAATCAATATGAATCAATCTATTATGGCGCGGTCTCAAAGGTCCAACGATGGTCTTTCTGTCAATAACTGTGTTTCTATCCATTCCAGAGAATTATTCTAATGGTCGGGGCGCCTCCAACGGTCATATAGCTTCACTGTGGCGAAGTCCCATTCTACGTGGTTCTGCTAATCCGGTGAGGTTCAAATTCTGTAGATATTCCTCCCGCAAAGTCTTTTATGGAGCCTATTGAAGTTTTTCTAGATTGGATTTCTTCTTACTGAGTTTCCTTGCCTTATTTCCTATGATCCGAGTCTCTGGATTCGTCTTTCCATTCTTATTCTTATCTTTTTCGTAGCATAGTGACTTCGCGTTGCTGATGTTATTTCAAAGTGTTCAAAGGTAATACCTCTTTGTGTACTAGGTCCTAGGTGGACATACTTTCTTCTTGCATGGATAGGTCCTTCAAACCTTCTTGCGTTCTTTCAAATTTGACAACTAATTCTCTTTCCCTCTATTGCTTCGACTTATCTTCTTGTTCTTCTATTAGTCGCTCTATTTTTCTGGTTACAAGGTCCCTTAGTTTTTTCTTTTTTTGTTTTGTGGCTTCCTCCTCTGCTTTCCTTTTGATCTGACCCTTCTCAATCCAAGTCTTTCCTAGAAAAAGTGGAAAATGGGTGTTGTTCTCAATAAACTTAATGACTTCAAACTCTTCTTCAATCGATGTTTCATGAGAAATCATGGGTATGTTAGTAACTCTTCCACATAGGGTTATCATCTTTCCTTTAAACAAGCCTATCCTTCCCAATGAAGGTATTATAGCAGGCTTTTCCAAAATTTCCCAAGTGCTTTCTGGCATAATGTTCACATGTGTTTCTTCATCCAATATTACACAATCTATGTTGAAGTATTATATTCTTGTGACTATGCATTGTTTTTCTTTCAAGATCTCTGAAAAACTAACATCCTTGTGGTCATCCATTGCTTCTTTTAGCTGTACTAACATAGTTTGCACTTTCTCTTATTCTTTCACTTTCTGGTTCTCTAACAGATCCTTAGTTTATTGACCTTCTTCATAGTTTTCTTGTCTCATGTTCATATTTTCAACTTTAGCAATCATTCTTGGACAATCCTCAACCTCATGACCAATAGCTTTACAAAAAATACAAATAGGACCTATACAAGGGCATTCCTTAGCAATATGTCCTGGTCTTATGCAATTATAACACATTGTTATTCCTCTCTTTCTTTTAAACAAGCCCCAACCTTTCATGTACTGTGCACTGGGATCACAGTGCTGGATCTGCAATCTGCAAAAATTCTTTCTAGGTTCCTGCATCCACTTATTAGTCCAAAAATTCTTTCTATGCATAGGAATAACATATCTTTCTCTATTTCTATCAAATTTATTTAGATCAACTCTTTCTTCTATCTATTCCCTAACATTTAGGCTAGAAAAAAATGTATCAAACATACCTAGATTCATACTTTCGAAGCAAAAATTTCCACTTATCTTACCTTTACCAAAGCAAAAAGATTTAAGATCTTACCTCTTTTCTTCAGATCCGATTTCTTTCTTAGCACAGAGCTTCGCAAGTCAAGTAGAATACTGCGCACTACAACAATAGATCTACGCATAGAGATTTTTTTTTTCTTCAGTTCCCAACAATCAAATTTTCAAGTCCAGGCAAAGGAACCATTTTTTGGCACAGAGGAAAAACTAGGGTTCAACGCTTCAACAACGCACCAACAAAACCCTAACTATAGGCCCTTTCGGAAACACTTGCGAAGTTGATGAAGTCTCACCCGAGGTAGATGTAGAGGGGGTTGCAGGACTCATGTGTCTACAAACAGGCTGGGACATAGATCTATGATTACAATATTTAAGAGAGCACTTAAGCAACAATATGCATTAGTTTCTTGAATCTCATTCACATCACATATTAAACCCTTATTACAGATCAACGTAGTAACCATAAATATCAAGTACTTCCATTCACTTAGCACATAGCATCAGCTTGGATCAAGCATTCATTTATATTTAATACCATCAAGCACTAAGCAATGACATCAGATGCATCCATCATACATTATAACAACAGGACTAAGCAGATAAACTCATAAACAACATCGCACTAAGCACATCAAGACACATGATATATGTGGTTCAACCTAGTGTGGGGCTGCGTCCACCAACTTCTTCTTCTTCTTTATTAGTCTTCGATCTTCTTACATTCATCTGGTCCGGTGCACAATACCACAGAGCTAAACTCTACAGAGGACAGGAGATCTACACACTGCACACCAGGTCCTCCTTCCCAAAATTAGGTCAAGGCATAGATCGAACTCGTTACTAGCACAAAGCCTTACTAACATATCATGCACATAGAAAATCAGCCAAATCTCTTACATTGCTTGCACTAAGTTTCTACTACTTTCTACATTACATTCCTTCCTATATATACTTTTACAAAAATGCCTAAACATGGGTAAACCCATGGACCGACATCCCATAACTCCTTACATAAACCATAAAACCCCTTTTTGGGTCCACAAGCCCGCAAAATAAGAGAGATCTTGTGATCTCAGCTCTACCTGGGTGCTCCATCTTCGACCATCCTGTCAAAGTCCCAAGAGTGGTCAAACACAACCAATGTTTCCTCAAAACTGGGTCGAGGGCCAACACATATCCGCAACATGTCATCCACATACAAGACCAAATAAATCAAATGATCACCAATTAATTTAAAATACACATAGTGATCCTCTTTTCTTCTTGTGAAGCCAAGTCCCAGCATATAAGTATCAAATTTTTTATACCAGATCCTTGGTGATTATTTTAAACTATACAGGGACTTTTTCATCTTGCATACCAACTCCTTCTTTCCCTTCACAATGTAACCTTTTGGTTTCTTCATATAGATTTATTCTTCCATATCCCCATGTAGGAATGTTGTCTTCACATCCATTTTTTCTACTTCAGAATCAAATGCAGCAACAACATATAACATAAATATTATAGAGGTTAACTTGGAAACAGGAGAAAAAATCTCACCAAAATCAATTCCCTCAACCTCGAAATAACCCTTTGCTACTAACCGAGCTTTGTATTTCTCCACTTTTCCTTCTGGATTCAACTTCTTTTTAAATACTCATTTGCTACCAATGGGATTACTTCCAGTCGACAACTCCACTAGATCCCAAGCCTCATTCTTATCCAAGGCTACCATTTCTTCGTCCATGGCCTTTTTCTAGGGATTTCCATCCTCTGAATCCACTTCCTCCCTAACATCTCTAGGATCATCATCAGTAATAGACAAAGAAAAATTTGAACATAAATCATATGGAGTATACCTTTACAGTAGCCTTCTTTCTTGAACCATACTGGAGTATGAGGATATTCTTCTTATTATTCATGTTCTTCTATAGAGTTTGATTCATCATCCTTTAAATCAAACTCTATTTTCTCTGGTTCTTCCTTACTTGGTAGGACTTCATGTTTAACAACATCCTTCATTTCTCTAAATACCACATCTTGGCTATACACTAACTTCTTAGTTTCCAGGTTCCAAAGATTATAACCTTTGAGACCATCTTTATATCCAATAAAAATACACTTTTGAACCTTCTTATCTAGCTTACTCATGTTTTCCTTTGGAACATGAACATATTCATCACAACTAAATACCTTGAGATGTGTGAGAGAAGGTTTCTTACTTGTCCATACCTCTCATGGAGCCTTGTCATCCAATGTTGATGAGGGTCATTTGTTGACCAGGTAACATGAAATACCTACTTCCTCTGCCCAGAATTCTTTCCCTAACCTGACACCACTAAGCATGCACCTTGATTTTTCCATCAACATATTGTTCATCCTTTCTACAACTCCATTCTGAGGAGGTGAATATGGAGTATTCTTCTTCCTTTCTATACCACACTTCTTACATAATTATTCAAATTCATTCCCGTATAACACTCCACCATTATCTGTCCTCAACACCTTAATTCTTTTCTTTGTTTGATTCTCAACAAGAGCCTTAAACTCTTTAAACCTGTCAAAGACTTCAGATTTTTTCCTAAGGAAATATATCCAAGTATTCATCGAGAAGTCATATATAAATTGTTAAGCCACAATATTGGCTCATTACCCCTTAATTAAGGCATATTACATTAGTAATGTTATTTTATTTATGTCGTATTTATTCCATTAGTTGTAATTATACCTCCTAGTCTCTTATATATACCAAGGAGACATTTTCATTTGGAATCATCTTATACTTGAACATTTATGTGGGGTAAAAGGAGGTTTCCCCATCGAATACACCTATTATCTAAAATTACCTCTTTTTCAAGGCGTTGAGTACTTATTTTGAATTTTTTCTATGCTATATTGATATTTGGTTCTTAACATATGGTATCAGATCTCAAGGTCTTGGGGTTTCGTTGCTAGATCTGAGACACCTTGTAATTTTCACTATAGATTTTTTTCTACAAAGTTTCCAAAGAAACAAATTGGAGGATATTTATTAGATGGATCAAGGTACGTTGGGTTAAAATTTCAGCTCCTGACGCCTTATACTTTCAGAGATACAACCTGTGAAAGATAGGGTTCTAGAATCCTCCTGAACTGAGTCATTGCAGAATTTTCTCTATAAATTTATTTTTGCAACGTTTCAGACCCCAAAATATGAAGGATATTCACAGAACTTAGTAAGGTATGTGTGGTGAAACGTTTAGCATCTAAGTCATACTACATATGTAGATACACCATGTGGAATATAGGGTATCTAACTAGTCCTATTGACTAGTCTCAAGAAGATGTTCCAGGTAAAACAATCATAACTTCTTCCTAGAGTATCCAAATTGAGTGAGATTGGTTTCATTGGATAGTGGACATTCTGTAGTATTTCTGGTACAAGTTTCAGAATTTCATATCAATTATTTTGTGCGGGGCACGCTATACAAGTGAGATCTCCTGGAAAGGCCAAAAATCAACAAGTTGTGGGGAATTTACTGTAAATTCCACTTGGCACATCCAATTTTGGTCAGACCTATGGCATTGCAGAGAAGAAATATCAGATAACTACATAAAATAAAGTTTCATACCTATAAGGGAAAAAACTTGGGAGATACAATAAAAGAAATATTTTCTAGCAGAACCACCTCAAAATCAAGGTTCAAATGTGATACTTGGCCAACATGCCACCCAAAAAGGGAACTTCTACACCAAATAAGCCTCCATACAATCCTACTTGGACTCTTGATGAAGGTGAATAAATGAGTAGGGACATAAATGATTTACAAAAGAAGATAGTCACAAAAGATGAACTACAAGAGATGGAAGCTAAGTTGGAGGCAATAAATACTAAGATGGATGGTTTAAAAGAGGAGATCATGGAAGTATTGAAAATTTGTGTAACAGAGAAGACACCTGAAAGTGAAAATGCATCCCATGAAATTCATGATGAGGACACAAGGAAGGTGAATCAAGAATGGAGAAACTCCAACTTTGGGTTGAAGACCAAACACGTTCCTAAGATCGATATGAGGAATTTTGATGGCAAGGACCCAATCACATGGATACTTCAGATGGAGAAATTCTTTGATATACATAATGTGCCACATACACAAAAGGTACGAATTTCTTCTTTATATTTAGAACCCAATCAATTTGTATGGTATCGATGGCTTTGTTCTCGCAAATCAGTCGTCACTTGGACAATTTTTACGGAAGAAATGATAGCACACTATGAGGATACAAGGAGCAATACCTTCTTTAGCCAATTGATAAATCTCAAGCAAAAGGGTTCAGTTACCGAGCA
>JZKD02S1769806.1:56672-73010 GCA_000966675.3 Picea glauca | reverse complement strand
TCTGTTTCAACGCACACTTACTGGCCCATCAGCCAAATGGTATGTCGAAGAAAAATCTGGGTCCCACACGACCTTTGAATCCTTGGCCAAAGCCTTTTTAACTTTCTTCCAATTAACTATCCGCCATGACAACGGTCTCGAACTACTATCTAATTTCAAACAGTCCTTAGCCACCCACATTGCTGATCACATTCATGAATGGCGTAGGCGACGTAGTTTGTGTAAAGGAGAAACCACCAAACAACAATGCCTTGACTGGTTTCTTAGATCACTTGTCGCTCTCCTCAGGAAGGATGTCGCTTCTACCTTCCCTCAATCCGAAGAAGAAGCCATCAGTAAAGCCCAGCAATATGACCTCATTTACGCACAGTCGGGGTACTTATACACAGTACTTCTTGATCTTCCCAGACCTGTGCCATTTGGTCAAGACAAACCTGGGATGTCACACTCAACAGACGGGATAATAGGTGCCACCACACACCATAGTCTGCAACCCCTACCACCATCGATGTATGGGACCCCTCAATACCCACCATCATATGGGGGCACTTCCTATTACCCCCCACCCCCTTACCAACAACCATACCCTGTTGCTACACCTCCACCCGTTAGTGGACCGCCATCGGTACCTCCCATACATCCACCTCTTCCAAACACCAGTGGTCCTCCTTCCACATCACCTTATGGTACTATTGAAAGCGCCATGCCTTCCTATGTACCTTATGGAGCCGTACCACCTCAAAACCCTTACTTTCCTTTTTTGGGTCCTCCACAACCCATGGCTCCCCCACATCCTCATGCGGGGGTAAATTTTGTTCAGCCTTCCGCTACTCAACAATACCAGAATTTTGAACAATTAAATACAGCCAACCCCACCCACCCATCAAACAACAATAGGAAGAAAGGACAGAACAAGAATAACAACAATCCTGGTCAAGACGGGAATCAACCCCCACAGCATCCACCCACTGGGGGCAACCCAAACCAAGGGAACCAAAACCCCCAGGGGGGAAATAACAACAAACGCCAAGGACGGAACATTGTTAAAACCATCCAACCTTGTGCTCTTTGTGGTGTATATGGTCATTACACTCACCATTGACCACAAATCGCTGATTTCAAGAGGTTGAAAGACTCCGGGAGTATTTCCCCTTCTCCTGCGCAACCTGCCCCGCAGCAGGCACAACAACAATACGTGCAACAACCGCCTCCCGCCGTGCTGCAAAATCCTATCCCACATCAAGGTGTCATCAACACCCAGTAGGATATGCAACATCCCCCACCTCAGGCGGGTCAGTACCATAATCCCAACAATCCAGGAGAACGAACAATTCTCCTCACCAGTGAGGAAGAAATTCTTTTGCAAACATGCAATCGTCAATATCCTCCAATAGCTAAGTCTACTCCCATCTCTTCAGAGCCAAACCCTACACCAACGATCCCCCCATTGATGATCCCTCGCCCTTCGACCGAACCACCATTACGCATTCCTCGCATCCCTTTACGCAGGAATGTTCACAACCCACATGCTAGGGCAGCACATAACTACAGTTTGGTAGATGACTTAGCACAATCCCCAGCTGCCATGTCAGTTCTGGAAGTCCTCCAGACTTGTCCAACATAGTGGAAATCATTACTTTCCGCCTTGGGGGCAGTCGACCCTGCAGATACTCGACTCATCACTTTTGACCTTGATAGCTGTGAACCTTGTCTTCCCGCCGCCGTCGCTATTCAAATACCAGTCAAAATACGGAACATCATCGTCCATCGGTGTATCATCGATGAAGGGGCATCTACATGCATCATGTCCAAAACAGTATGGCAGAAACTTGGTTCCCCGGACCTCTTACCCTCCGCCATCACATTACGAGCTTATGACGGCAGACCATCTTCCCCCGAAGGGCTCTTCCAAAATGTCCCCGTAGAACTCGGGGGCAAAACCATTCTCATTGACATTGAAGTTATTGATGCTCAACTCGATTACAATATCTTGTTCGACCGTACCTACATGTATGCTATGAAGGCAGTGGCATCATCAGTCTTTAGAACAATCATGTTTCCCCACAATGGAAAGATTGTGACCATTGACCAAGTCTCGCATTACGAGCCTAACCCATCTGCCAATCTTGATAACATTCTTCGGCTCATTCAGGACACATATCCACTCATCGAGATGGGTCCTGGGATTTTCAAAGATCCATCCTTGTTAGGGACATACCATAGAGCACCACCACTCTTTCCCCCTAGCCAAGTATGTGTCATTTCCTCTAAAGAAAATCTTCAGGAGGATGTTCGTCCTCCTCAGGAGGCTTCAGTCATTCCTGGCGTCTCCCCAGGCGCAACTCCACTCCCACAGGCGCCTCCTGCGCCCTCGTCGACCCCCCCGGTCCATGAATCAACACCCACCCAGGGGCCTAATCCCATTTGGGAGTCAGTTCCGCGACCCCTCACTCAAATTCCCTTCTTTTACCCTCCACCAGGTATAGAAGCTTTCCAGGTAGCCACAACGCTCACACTACCCAATATGGTGTTAGCAATCCCAGTGTGGTACTTACATCCACCTGAGATGGTCCCTCACCCACAGGAAGGACTCCCCATGACGATTCCTGTCATCACTCCCACTACCCCCATCCCTCCCATACTCCCTACCCCCTCTGCTACCACCGGAGGTAGGCGACAGAAGAAGGAGCCCACAACTCCACTTCCTCCGCGCATCCCACCACCTTGCGCCTTGTGTGACAAAGAGGGCCACCAAACCAACAACTTCCCATCACTACCAGAATTACGGAATTTGATTCCCCCCAATCCAACCCCTACACCACCCATTACTACTGCTATCCCTCAACCTTCCAGTAGTAAAGGGTTGAAGACCAAATTCGCGTGTGCCATTTGTTCTGAGTACGGCCATTAAACCCATCATTGTCCAACACTACCTCGTTTTTTACAGGCATTAGCTATCGTAAGCCGAGACTTTCAGAACAACCCATGCCCTGCTATGACATCCACAACACTGCTCACTGACATCCACTATGTCACCACTTCAGTCAATGAACGCATGAGATGCCCTTGCTCTCTTTGCGATTCGTTGGCTCATTTCACATACCAATGTCCTATGATCATCAAATATAGGCAACATCAATTATCCCTACTGCACCAACCTACAGCAGAGGTAATTGACCTTACTTCACCACTGGCGGATCTCCACGTCATTTATCCAGAACCCGAGGCACTCCCAACACCTCCTTGGTTCGTAGATGGCGTATCTAAGGATTTACCCTGTAACCCTCCCAACTCTCCTGCTCATTCCCCTGCAGAGATTATGCATCCCATCACCACGGGTACCCCTCAGTGCTTCAACATATGGTTCATGACGAGAGAACCCTCTCCATATGCTCGCACCTCTCCCCTTGCTTCACCAGCAAGGGGCAATCACACTAGGGTGGAGATCACTCCTCACGATCCATTATGTTCCCGTTGTTTCCAATGCGACGAAGAAATACTAGAAGAGCTCCAACACCCGGACTCTCCCTGGGAAGCACTACATCATTGTGCACTCTTCCTTCCGCAGGAAGCCCTGATGCCTCTTAGCCACAATCCCATTTACACAGTTGAAACCAAAGACTTTATCCCATCAAGGACTATTGATTGGTTCAACAATCCCATTCCTGCACCTAACGCTTTTGAAGAAGGTAATTTGGCTAACATTTCCCCCACCATCAAAATCGACATTTCTGTCAAACCGGGCATTGTCGAAGAAATCATCATTGGAGCTGCTTGCACTCCTCAAGAAATTACCACATACAAAACCCTCTTTCAGGAATTTAGGGATATCTTTGCCTGGTCATACACAGAGATTCCTGGCCTCGACCCCTCTATCGTTGAACATCGCATCGACACCTGGCCATACATCACACCAGTTCACCAGAAACAACGACCGCTACACCCATCCAAGGCCGCGGCTATCAAAGCTGAAATTGATAAATTACGTACGGCCGGGTTTATTTACCCCATCACTTACACTTCATGGGTTTCCAACCCTGTACCCATCGATAAAAAATAGGGCACCATTCGCGTTTGCACCGACTTTCGCGACCTCAATAACGCATGTCCCAAGGACAACTTCCCAACGCCTTTCATCAATCAGATTATCGACGACTGCGCCGGCCACGAGGCTCTTTCCTTTATAAACGGATTCTCTGGCTACAACCAAATTCAAATCCACCTAGCCGATCAATACAAAACCGCATTCATCACCCCATGGGGTACGTTTGCATATCGTGTCATGCCCTTCGGACTTAAAAATGTCGGTGCAACTTTTCAGAGGGCCTTGACATACATCTTTCATGATCTAGCTGCAATCATCCTCGCCTACTTGGATGACCTCACCGCTCGATCCAAGAAGTGCACCCAACACCTCGATGATTTACGAATCATCTTTCAACGGTGTCGTCAATATAACATCCACTTGAATCCTCTCAAGGGTGTGTTCTGTGTCACCATAGGGTGCCTCCTCGGTTTCATCGTTTCCTAAAGCAGTATCACCGTATACCCCCTCAAAGTCCAAGCCATCACCGAAATTCCACCTCCTCGGAATTTGCGACAACTACAGAGTCTACAGGGCAAAGCCAACTTTCTAAGGCGCTTTGTTCCTGATTACGCCATACGCACACATGGTTTCCTTCACTTACTACACCACGACATCCCTTTTTATTGGGACGACTATGCCCAACAATCATTTGACGATCTCAAAGCAGTGCTTTCCAATGCGCCTTTGATTAGTGCACCTGACTACAATCGCGACTACATTCTCTACATATCAGCATCAGTTGTATCAGTAGCCGGCGTCCTCGTCCATCTCGGAGATGACAAGCATGAACACGTCATTTACTACGTCAGTAAGAACCTCTCTGGACCACCCCTGAAGTACAAACATGAAGAGAAACTTGCTCTTGCAGTTGTCCTCGCAATCCAAAAACTGCGTCACTACATTCTGCTTCGCACCACCAAGTTCGTCGCAGATTCCAACCCTATGCAATACTTGCTCAGTCGTCGCCAAGTTAACGGAAAGTTTGCTCGATGGATCGTTATCCTTCAAGAGTACGACCTCGAGTTCTCAACACCTAAAAGTAAGAAAGCCCTCGTTCTCGCTGAACTTGTCACGACCCTTCCCTCTGACACACCTAGTACCCCCGTCAATACTGACTTTCCTGACAAACATCTCTTTCACATCACCTCTGATGATCCTTGGTATGGTGACCTTCTCGTCTACCTACGAACTCAAAAGTTCATAAATCACCTATCATGAGATGATCGTCGACATATCCGCCATCAAGCCCCCCGCTATCTCCTCATTGGTGACATCTTGTATCGACGGGGCATCGACACAATTCTTCGTCGCTGCCTGACTATTGACGAGGCAGACAGAGTCTTAAACGACGGCCACAGCGGCGCCTGTGGGGGGCATCTTTTGGGCATCGCCACGGCTCAAAAGATTATCCGGGCCGGTTACTTTTGGCCTACCCTATTTCATGATTGCATTCAAGCCGTGAAACGATGTGAGCAATGTCAGCTCTACGCCAACAAAGCCCGAGCTCGCCCCGCTCTTCTACACCCAGTCATCACTGCAGGCCCCTTTTGCAAATGGGGCATTGACTTTATGACTTGTAATCCCCCCTCCAGCAATGGTCAAAAATACATTGTTGTCACTGTCAATTACTTTACCAAATGAGCTGAAGCTATGCCCACCTTCAACAATACCGCTGACACAACAACGCGTTTTTTCTTCAGCCACGTCATATCCCGGTTCAGAGTACCACTCCAACTAGTCTCCGATCATGGGAAACATTTTGAGAATGAAATCTTCATTGAACTCTCATCTCAGTTATGCTTCTCTCACGAGTTTGCCTCACCATACTACCCTCAGTCAAACGGACAGGTCGAGGCAGTCAACAAAGTCCTCAAGACCATGTTACAACGCACGATTAATAAACATAAAACCAATTGGAATCATATGTTATTTTCCGCGCTATGGGCTTATCGAACGGCAGTGAAGACCGCCATGGGTTTCACGCCCTTTCACCTAGTCCATGGGGTCGAGGCAACTCTTCCCATCGAGTGCGAAATTCCCACCCTTCGCACCGAAATCGAACTTTTACCTGACACTGCGCCAATGGAGCAGTGCTTGCTGAACTTGGAGTCACTGGATGAAGATCGTCGATCCTCATTACAGAACAACGAGGCAGCTAAAAAATGATCCAAAGCTACCTTTGATCGCCATGTCAACCTTCGCTCATTTCGCGAAGGTGACCTTGTCCTCGCCTATGATATTGCTCATGATACCTTTGGCCACGGAAAATTCGAGTCACTTTGGCATGGCCCTTACATCATCCAACATTGCCTCACCAAAGGTGCATACATCCTTGCCTCCCCCGAAGGCCTCACGCTCAAAGAGCCCGTCAATGGGTTATACCTCAAGAAATTTTATGCTTAAACGTAGTCAAGCTACTTTAGGTTATTTTTTCTTTTCTAGTGTTTTTAATCTTTTTTTCCTCATCTAAACTATCCTTTGTGTTGTTAATAGATGCCACCCCCACCAGATTACCACATTGGTTACGCCGACGGTGCCAACGGTTGGACACAAAATATCACTTCGGCTGCTTGAGCTCAATACACCCCTTCACACGAAATGCTACATTCCAGCGGCATCTGTTTAGGATCAACAACCAATAACCAAGCTGAATACACTGCTGTCATTGGCCTCTTGACTGACGCCCAAAATCATCACATTCGTCACCTTAGCGTTCTCCTCGACTCTCAACTGGTCGTTCTCCAACTCAACAATGTGTACCGTGTACGCGATCCATGCCTCTTTCGCAAATACCTGCAGGAAACAGATGTCTCGTGCTCTCGGAATCACTCAATATCCTCTGGATTTTCTCTGGAACTCACTGTAGCAGCAGGTACAAATGAGGTGGAAATGTGGGCCCTACAGCTATATATAGGGTTTTTCCCAAACTTCCACTCACCATTCCGGGAGCCCACGGCGTCCATTTTTTGAACCGTCTTCAGCCACGGGATCAGCATCTCGCCACCTACATCATGGCTGTCCCTGGGCCACTTTTCATGATGAGCCCCCGAGGTGCCCTTTTTTCATATCATGGCTAGGTACGCACGTGCATTGTCACATTTATCTAATACATGTTCATATTTGTTATTCTCTTCAGATATTGTTCACATTGGGTATTTGGTTGCTCTCTGTGCAGGTACTTGGTCATCATCTCTTTGCATCATTCCTTCAGGTATATACTCAGCACTGACATGTAGTCTCTCCCGCTGTATTGCATTTACATTCCCAGTCACACCCTCTGATATTGGCCTTTAGGATACCCATTCCCGGCTCTGCAGTACTCACACCTCCAGTTGCATCTTCAGTACTTTTACCCGGTAGCATTCTCACCCACATGAGTTGTCCCATTCATAGCACCTTTTGGCACTAATGACACTCATGTTGTTCTTCATTCCCCTTTTAGGGATGGGAGTCCCATTAGTCTATTCATCATGTTGCATATCAACCACATACTCCTTCTCCTCATTTTGCTGGCTTTCCCACATGGACTCCCAGATCCTCGCTTTATGCTTCAGTTCTTTTTACCTGCACATCCGCAGGATCATGAACCCTCCATTTCATCCACCATCAGTTTTCCCATCTGCGAACCTATCTCCATTTCACCTACCTCATACAGAAACTCTCCAATGGGGCCCCCACCCTTCATCAGTTTTTCCAAAGTCTCTGCCCTCACTGGGGCACTCATTTCACGTCGGGGCGCCCGTTTCTGTATTTGTACATCTTCCCCCACTTTATTCATTATTTATTGTACAAACACCTTTATTCCCAGTCGTTACTTTTGTCGTCACCATTGGCGACCTGCTTTCCTTTTTTGGCCACACGCAACCCATGTCACCCTTGGTTGGAGCATTACTTCTCATTTTCCCCCGCTGGCATCGTCTATGTTTTCAGAGTACTTCCCAGGTCACTTACCTTTATCCTCTGAATTTGTTTACCTTGTCTAGCCTCTGGCACAGCTTATCCCTGATCTTGTCATCCCCCTGACACTTGATCTTGTCACACGGTTGCGACCATTCCTTCTTTCATACACCCTCTAACCAAGGGCAGTCTTGAGTCTTCCCATTTCTTGACTTCGTCTACGTACCTCTGCCACTTCGTCACCACAGTAGATTCCACGAAGCCCCTTTCTTCTGGGAGTTGCGTCCTCCTTTTGTCGACATCAACACACTTTTCAAAAAGGACGATAGTATCTTGATTCTTATTTCCCATTCAATGAGAGATCTCGGACAGCACAGGGGGACACACCATTGCTCCCTGATGTCGTTGACCCCCATAACATTCGACGCCAACACTTTCTCATGTTGCGGTGGGTCTTACTTTACGACTATTGCAGTTTGTATTATCCGTTTCCGAAGACCTCTGAACTTGGCCAGGCCATCATTGCCCACATCATCGTTGTTGCTTACTTCCGTGACCATTACCACCGGTTCAGAGTATGTTCCTTTGCAGAATTGTCTTCTGCCTTTATCATTCCACCCCCGAGGGTGCTGTAGTTGTCTACACCAACACTTCAGATGTTTTTCTTCAGAGTTACATCATAATGAGCATGGGGCATGCCCGCCTCGTTTGTACACACTTGTATATCATTACACACCTTGTAGGAGGTCGGGATCTGCAGGTTCCTTTCTTCTCCAACGGATCGCTCTACACAGTCCCATTCTTGCTCTCCCTTACAACACCATTCTCCGTAAAAGAAACATTGATGGATTTCAGCTA
Source organism: Picea glauca (assembly GCA_000966675.3). Classification (NCBI taxonomy): domain Eukaryota; kingdom Viridiplantae; phylum Streptophyta; class Pinopsida; order Pinales; family Pinaceae; genus Picea; species Picea glauca. The sequence goes on along the minus strand of JZKD02S1769806.1, from coordinate 64,168 downwards.
TACGTTTTGCTCCTAACCTCATCCATCAGGGGGCATCTGTTATCACTAAAATTTCGTCCGCACGTGGCAACAAGAACTCTGCATCGTCAAAAGAGAAAAGAAGTCATTCATGGCACAAGGTTAATTCCACAGCATAGCAAAAGGGTCAACAATGCACCACCATTTTTTGAAAAACCCATGCGCATGCTAAACAATGCATTTATTGAAACTGGTCGGCTTCCCAACCACTAATGGATCGGCTCCCAAGTCGATTTGACACCAAATCCGAGCTCAATCATCATGGTGGGTTGGTCAAAGACCTAATTGTGCCCTAAAGATCCCCTTTTCACATTCAAAAGAGGCCACATAATAACCCAATGCTTGGCTATAAAAAGCCATGAATGACCACCATTTTCTCAAGGAATTCTTCATACTGTTATGCTGCTGAGATTGCTAAGGACTCATTCTTTGGCAACACACATTGTAGGTTGCATTTCATAAGCTATTCACCCCTCACTTGAGTGAATAATATTGGAGTTCTTTCACCCACATTTTTCATCTTTTCATTGTAAAGGAGAGCAAGCTTTGAGGGCCTCAAGAGCCTTCCATTGGAGAAAGGAGGGACCCAAGTCCCCTTTCTTCTTTGTGTGTCTTTGGATTTCATCAACAGATCAACTTATACATTGGTGATATTGGTCCATTTGTCTCTATTTTTCATTTGTTTTATATGCTCATAGTTTTTAATTAGTTGTAGTTTGTTTTTGCTTATTGTTTTATTGTTTCTTTCTCTAACCTTTTACCTTACAGCTGTCATGCCTAGCAGAGCCCAACTGGGCATGTAAGCACTCTTAATTTGCTCACACAGTGACGAATTGGGTGCAAACAACTGCCCTACACAGACTCAGAACCAGAGCAAGAAGATGAGAGCCCTGTCATCAAAATCCCTGAACATTCAACTGAGTTTGCACAGAATTATGAGACCTTTACTCACACAGAGGAAGGAGAAACATCAAAGAGGAGTAAGTCGAAGAAAACACAGAAAATCAAGCATCTAAAAGAGGTAATCGCTCAGCAAGAGGTCTTGGAACGGGTAATCAAAGAAAGATATAAGAATTTGTCTGATAACTTTGCAAAAACCAACGCTGCATTTGAAAGACTGGCTTGCAAAGCGCCTTAAGAGGAAGATAAGGAGATTGAAGCAAAAACAAAAGCAAAAGTCCCACCCAGATTTTAAAGTTCTTGCTCAAGTTGTTGTTAACATGCAAGGGGAGAAATCAGAGACACATTGAGTTTTGATGGAATCATAGTTTTGAAGGTGAAAACTCGTTTTTAGCTAAATCAGAGCTTTCACCAGCGCACAGCAAAATTTTATGACCAGTTTGCTGGTGAAAGGCAGCGCTTTCACCAGCTAACCAACAAATTATAAAGTGAGTTAGTTGGTGAAAGCTGGAAAAGCATTTTGAAAGCTAAGCACGGGGCAGGTCATTTTTCACAGGTTATAAAGAAGTTCCAGGGTATTAAGGGGATAACAACTCGCCTACAAAGGACTCTGCATCAGAGATTCGAGGGGATTTTGGGAACCACATGTCAAACAAGTTTCCTTAAGTATCGACTATGAACCCTGAAGAGATCCAGCTGCCAAGACAGGTGCTTCTGCATGTTTCATAACACCACGGGTTCCAGAAGATAAAGGATACAGATGGCGAATTTTTAAGACTGAAGACAATTCGAATGATAGTTTAGTTATCAAGCCTTTATTATCAAGTTGTTTAGTTAGATTTGAATTTCTATTTTTAAATGCAGATCCATGTTTTTAGGATCTGTAAAACTGATTGTAAGAGGTTATAAATGCCTAATTTTTCTAAGAGACGAGGGTTCAAACTGGGAGATATTTTATGCCACTGTATAGAATCCTTTTTGCAGAAATAAAGTTCAGTTTCCTTTCGTTTTCAATATCAGAGTTGTTCATGTTTCCTTTTCTATACTTTGTTTCAGTTTATTTTAGTTCATGAAGACTATTATCTCTTTATTGAGCTCATAGACTTGAAATTAAAGGATTCCTCTTTACCTTGCATTAAGCCCTACATTCAGTTGTATTTGGCAATCAAGAATAGTGTTCTTCATCCCCCCTTTCAAATTATTTGATCTGATTATTGTTTCCTGAAAGCACTGTTTCTTTATATGTGTGATGAGTTATTTATTTCATTGATCATTAAAGACCCCATTGTCCCAAACACATAAAAACCATTATTTCTAAGTTACCAAGAATCCTTAGCCTACAACCCTAAGGAGTTTCTTGGAGTGATAACACTTAGCATCAATAGAAAGGTTAGATCTAGCAGATCAAGCACTCAACACATTCATATATATCAGATCTAACATTATTATACATCATTAGCACTAAGCATAAGTGTATCTATCTAATCATCTCAAAACACGTAGAAAAAAAAGAAATAAACATATTAAGACAAGCACAAAGCAAGACAACGCAGTGTTTATGTGGTTCACCCCCACCCTAGGGCTACGTCCACCAACTCTTCTTCTTTATTGTCTTCAGTCAATCGGTTACAAGCACAAAGCCATCAAAACCCTTACTCCACATAGGACATAAGATCTGCACAACTCACTAGATCCTTATTCCTTGCATTACAACCCTCATCCTTCCACAATTTGTTACAAGGACCTACACTTAGCTCTGCAAGTCCCTTACAGTCATGCAAAAATCACTTACAGACTTCACTTCCACTTAGCATACATTCACATCACATAGATGCACTACTCAACTACTTCTTACATTGCCTAGCCTTCTATTTATACATATAAAATAGGCCTAAACATGGGTAAAACAATGGGATGACATCCCATTCCCGTTACATATTCCCAAAAACCCAAAAAGGATCCAAAAGTGGGTCAAGATCCATGATCTCTACTTCATCTTGTGCTCCTCTTTTGACAGGCTGTCGAAGTCCCAAAATAGGTCAATATGACCAAAAATATCCCAAAACTTGGTCAAGGGACAGCAGACCCCCAAAACTCGCCTGTGACTCGTCCCAAGTCACTTTGGTCTGATCAAGACTGCCTCAAATGCCTCGAACTTGGTTTGAGCTTCTTTGACCTGCTGCTGTGTGATGACCTCTTGCTCAGTGAATTCCTAGATCACTGTGTCATTCACGGGCCCTTCTAGGTGTTGTTCTGTTGTGATGAAAACCTATTCTAGCTCTTCTCCTTGACTTTCAACCTCTATGAATAGTTGGCATGCCTTATCTTGCACTGGTTGAAGTCATTGACTAACTTCCATCACTCTGCCTTGAATCATATGGATCTTCTACTGGGCGGTGTGTTGCTCTTGAGACTGCTTCATTCTTTCCACGACCGATAAGGCTTCAGCTGCGCCTGTAGTGTGTTTTCATGCTTCTTTGCTTCCTTGAGCTACGACTCTAATGCCTGTAACTTTGGATTCTCGGTGAGGTTCTCATATGTTTGGGCATTGCAATTACTCATCTTCTTGCACTCCAAGGCAAGAGCTTAGTCTGTCAACTGCGCTACAGGAATTTGATTCCCTTTGGTCTCTTACATATTGAGGGGTCTCGGGCACAGTATGGAGCTCCAAGTATGCTATGCGCTGCTGGAGTTGCTGGATTACTTCTTCAATTTGTGCCACCTGCTGTGGAACTCGCTCTTCGGTCTTTACTTCTATGACTGTCATAGAGAGAAGTGCTTTATGAACCATTTCCTTTACTTGGAGTTGCTCTATGAGAAACTGTTTATTGCTTTGTTGTAGTTGTTCTTTTTCTTCATCCCACTTCGCTTGCAAAGAAATATTTTCCCGTTCTGCAGTACTACATTGTTCTACAAGGTCTCCCTTTACTTGTGCCAAAGCCTGGGTGTCTTGCGTTGTTTCTTCCTGAGCTAGTTGAAGGAGAAATTTGACTAGATCAATGATGCAGTGGAGTTGAGATAGCTCATCTCCCAGTTCTGATGTTCCTGTTGAAAGAGGCACAATGGAGACTGCATGGCTCGATTGCAGTGCCTACTGCACTCCTTGGAGCTCGTCCTTAATCTGATGGAACACCTCCTCCTGCTTATCTTCTTGCTTCTCTTCTATCTCCAGTGAAGCATCATTCAAGGCTACTATGATGAAATCGAAGTCATTGGAGGTGAGGATGTTCTACATTTTGGTCATGGTTTCTTTCACTTTCTTCCAGGAGGAAGGTTTCGCCAGGGAAACCTTCATTTTCTTCGAGGGATCCTCCTCATCTCCAGGCAATGTAACCTCACCTTTCTTCTATTCAACTTCTGCGCCATATATCTCTCAACCATATCCTCCTTTCTCTGGTGAGATGGAAGCGGTCTTCATGGATACGTTGTCTAAATCATGGACCTCTTCGGTCTTATTTATATTTCTAGGTCCAGGTGTATCCGGCGCAGTTTTTGGACTGTCTAAATCGGATATCTCCGCAGGGTCTGCTAGAATGAGGAGGTTTGTCGACTAGTCCTTGGTGATTTCTTCTAAGTCCTCCTCTAACAGCTTGTAGTAAGATTGAATTTGTTTCTTGTCCTCGTTAGCATGCGTTGTAATATAAATGAAATGGATGTCCACACTGAATTTCATTAAAGGCCAAAACTTATGGAGAGTATTCGGCAGGATGTGAGGATCAGACTAGATATCTAACTTCAACTGATTGTAATATGTGTGGAATAAAGAATTTTACTTCCATTGCTTGTTCATATCACTGGAATACCACAGTGTACTAAAATTCACATCCAGAGGTTCAAAGGGATCAATGTCTGGGAAGGTCGCACATTCCGATATCTCCCATGCGATGATGGCAATTAGGATTAGAAGCCAACTGACATGGAACTCATATCCTTGATCTTGCGCTTTCGTGTAGTCTAGTTCCAACTAGTTCACGAGGTACTTCACTCAATTCATTTGTAGGCCCTCCACGCAATTCCCTGCGAGGTCAAATACAAAACCAATGACTTGGGTGGGTCAGTTCTTGCGGACTAACTTTCCTACGATCAATTGACAGGCTAGGTGCACTATGCCGCTTTGGATAGAAGCTACCTTGTAGCCTCACTTTTCTTTCTCAACATCGATGTAGGTGTCTTTTATCCTTTGAGCTAAAGTGTGATCCATGGTTTTTCCAGGATAGAAATCTTGTGGGTCAGGGCCTTGCATACTCATCCCTGTGATCCGATTGATCAATGTCAGATCCACTGTGATACAGTGGTTTCACCACAAGTATCCGCCATGGTAACAGGACAACAACAACTTGATGAATCCATTCACTTCTTGGTGCCTTCCGAAGTGAGGAATCTTCATGACGTTGAGAAGTGTGGATTACGTTAGCTTATGGGTCCATGCTTGAGGGACGATCTTTGAATTCTTTCCTTTCGTCCTGGTCAGGTACTTATGTGGGGAAAACATGCTGTAGACCTTCCTCTCACCAAGGTTGAAGTCTCTAAACTTCAACACTACTATCTTTTCTTGATCTACGTGAACTATGTGTATCCCCTTCGGGAGGTATGCAGTGACCAATTCATACTCAAAGTCTCTAGGCACACTGTCTCGATTTATTACACCGCTTAGAGGTGGTAGGTAGGTGGGAAATATGATCGGAATCAACTTAGCATTCACGAGATCGACTATGTGTTTAGTTCTCTTTTTGTCCGTGGGCCATGATGGTATGGCTCGAGCAGTGGACGGAGAGGCCGACTTTCCTCTCGTCGATGATGCTTGTAGACCGGTAGACAATCCTCTCTCTGACATGACTCTTTCATTCATCAAGTCGAGGAGTACTTCTGTTACTGATTCTTCAACTGCGGTGAGCTCGTCGGACATACACGCTCGGTATTAATAATATCGGGTTCACAATTAACTCAGATATTTCACTAGAATAAACAACAAGAGGGAAATGATCATTGTATACAATTCACTTGGTCTATGAGCTCAAATTCTTGGTTAGAAAAAGTGTTCTCCATGCATGGTGGGATGGGATAAATAGACAACTCGGCAACAGTTCACTTGTAACGGGTATGAAGCCTCATTAACTCTTGTTCTGTCCATTATGGCATGGTCCAACGGTCTAGTGTTGAGATATTAATGTTTTTTGACCCATTCGGAGTGGTAGTCGAATGGATATATCAGTCCCAATGACTATATTGCCTCGCCATGGTGAAGTGCCATGTATTGTTGTTCTGATATCTCAACAAAGCTCCAATTCTCCAAATTTTCTATCTGCGAAGTTCCCTCTGGAACCTTTTGTAACTTTTCAAACTTAGCTCTCTTCTTTATTAACTTCCTAGCCTTCCTCCCAATGAGCTTCATCTTAGTATTCCTTTTTCCATTCTGATTCGTATCTTCTTTGGTCATAGTCACTTCACGTTGTTGAGATTCTTTCCTAAGATTTGGGATTAACACCTCTTCTTTATGCGAGATAGGTACTTCAGTATTTTGCGGGTCTTCTAATGTTCTTGTAGCTTCGACATCTAGGTTTCTAGTGTTAAATATCTTCGACCTATTCTCCTGTTCTTCAATCAAGTATGTGATTTTTCTAGTCATGAAATATTTTAACACTTGTCTCTTCTGCTCCAAAACTTCTTCTTCTTCTTTTCGTCTAGCTTGATCTCTTTCAATCCAAGGTTTCCCTAGTAACATGGTAAACATGGTGCTTTCCTCAATGTTATAACCCTATAATTTATAGGATCAACTGCTGACTGAAATGTTATCTCTTTAATGTTCTTGTTTGTCAAATGATTTTTCATTCTGCAAATAATTTGAGAAAAGAAAAAGAAAGAAAAAAGAGAAGAAAAAGAAAAAGAAAAGAAAAGAAAAAGAAAGAAAAGGAATAAAAGAGGGCATAAAAGAAATTCAATAGATCCCCTTGCAATAACACTGACTTGGTCCATACCTTTCAAGAATGGACAAGTTCTTTTAAATTGATGTTGATATGAATAGTGAATAATCTTGGCTAAACTGTTTGATCTTAGCCAAGTGATCTAGGTTAGTTAGTGAATAAATCTGGCCAGACTGCCTAATCTTGGTCAGATAGCCCCATGATAGAGTAAGTTCTTAGTCCAACAGTTTAATCTGGGCTAGTTGTCCTAGGAAATTAGGTTAGAACATAGGATAGTTTTCTTTATTTTCAATAAAACCATCTCGATGATCAATGTTGGACAATGTCTTGGATGCTTAAAAGGTTGTTTGTCTAACCCCTTGGTGATATAAACATGTGAATGCTCGGGACAAACCATGGTATGCACTTATCCTAAGTTCTCTGGGTGCATATGCTTTTCACACCCACATTTATGCACCGCTCATGTATCAACGACTCAGATGATCGCACCCAGATCTACGGCGGACAAGTCTTTCTGGACCCCCCCGACCATTCTACCTTTAACGGTGGGGGGGGGTTCCAGAATCACAGATAATGTATGCGCGCATCTGGACGACCCAAGTTTTGGCACTTAGATCTATGATCTATATTGGATTATGAACCCCCCAGTTCGTTATG
>JZKD02S1769806.1:21929-48998 GCA_000966675.3 Picea glauca | reverse complement strand
CCTTCCCTGAAAGAGGGAGTAGATGTATTCCTTGCTTCTAACCTCGCTGTTAGACGTAAAGAAAGATGAGTCATGCTTCTGACCTCGTTGTTATACGTAAAGCATGACGTTGTGTATTCCTTTCTTCTGACCTAGTTGTTAGACGTAAAGCAAGATGAGTCATGCTTCTGACCTCGTTGTTAGATGTAAAGCATGACGTTGTGTGTTCATTTCTTCTGACCTCGTTGTTAAATGTAAATCAAGATGAGTTATGCTTCTGACCTAGTTGTTAGACGTAAAGCATAACGTTAAGGATTCCTCGCTTCTGACCTAGTTGTTAGACATAAAGTGAGATGATGATACTTGATTCTGACCTAGTTGTTAGACATAAAGAAAGATGTGACTGACACTGAGCTACCATCTTAACCATTGTGACATTGAGCCAGTGTAGTACTATGATGTGCCAGCCTAGAGTTGTGATGAGGTATCATTTTTATTGATACATGTTTGATGAATATGATGATAGCATTCTTTCGAGAATGATGATGTTGCTGATGAAGAAAACTTCCGATGACTCATAAATGTGCTAGAAAATTGTTCAAGATGATATTAACGATACTATCCTCCAGATGCCACCAATGATGTAGACCTCTCTCGCTTGATTCTTATGAAGAATACCCTTCTTGTTAAGGGGGAGTGTTGAAATAATGTAACTGCGAAGAGCATTCTTATATTTATTTTGTTATTGGATTAAATCCCCATTGTGGATTAATCTTGTCATTATTATTATTGGATTAAATCCCCATTGCATATTAATCATGTCATTATTATTATTGTTGTTATTAGATTAAATCCCCATTGAGGATTAATCTTGTCGGTAATTGTATAAGGACCAAATCCCCTTTTGCGGATTGGTCATCGGACAATTACAATGTGCAGAATGAGAACTCGGCCCCAACAGCTATAATGAAAGGGCCAGAATTAATTAAAGGTGGGTTTACCCATCCAGTGTGAGAGGTCGGCCCTGCCAGATGGTGACTCTTCACACGTGCCATATTGATATAAATAAGAGGCTAGCGCCTCACTTCTTACACACACTTCACTTGCTCATTCTCTTATGAGGCAAGCTGCAATTACAAGTTGGAGAGAGAAGAAGAAGGGTGGGGCATCTCTTGAGAAGGACATTTATGTATTGGTTGAGTTATCTCTTGAACATTGTATAAGCTATTTATGATAAGGAATTTTTTGTTGGGTTTTCTTCCCCTAGAGGGTTTCCCAAGATAAATGTTGTGTCTCTTGTGGATGTGTATTTCTCAGTGATCTTGTTATTATTATGCTCTTATCTTATTGAAATTCAAAGAACTATAATAATGGCATAAACATTAACACTGTCGACCTCGATAGGATTCCTCTGGTCGACAAAGACTACTTAATCGCAGACACAAAGTGCGATTTCGACTTCCCAGACCTACAGTCATGGCTTAAAGAAGTCTTCCTAGACCAGAGTGACGAAATTGGAATCTGGGAGTCCAACCTACCCTTGTATCTCTTCCCCCAGATTCACCACTTCCTAGAATTCGCCCTCAAGTGCCAAGCCCACTATATCCCCGAGAAAAGAGCCATTATTTCCTTGTCTGGGGAAATTCTTTTCCTCATCATGCCAGAAACCATCGACCAAATGATGCAAATATCCTAAGTCGACTTCGCGTCGCCTTTTAACCTCGAGATCATCACAGAGTTATACCAAAAGCTGTCGTTTCCTCAAAGAGCTCAGATTTTTGAGTTTTTTCTTTCATAATTCGCTCAGCTCCCCACTACAAACCACCCTTATCCTTCCTCCATGTTCTCAACAAAAGGAAACCAGGTCATCACATCACTATGGGACTTGCTTGGTTATTTTTCAGATCAATGGGTAGATGAACCCATTATGGGATTTTTCTCTATTTTCTCCACCGATGAGAAACCCACTACACAGTTCGAATTTAGCACATTCTTGGCGAACAACATCCATGAGCAATTCATAAATTTCACCACAGAGGGCATGTTCCCGTATTCTTCAATATTGACATACCTGTTCATTTTCTTCCAAGCAGACAAATTTTCTTTTTCTATGCAAAAGATGGACGGAGATGGTAGACCTCAGGCAGTAACCGCATGGACTTGCCTGCTCAGACATAACTCCATGAAATTCAGTTTCAAGCAGTTCATCGATCAGTTCTACCACCCAGTGGTGAGTATGCTCAGCGGTAGACCAGAACCCAGAATTAATGATGAATTTTAGAGGATCCTACATCTCCCAGATCATACAAAGACTGGTGATTGGTACCTGTACCAAAATCACACTACGATTAGAGTCTATGGGTGCGAGTTGGCCCCATATAAACTACCCAAATACTTACCCATCATAATTTTTGGCCTAGAATACATAAGGTAGATAATAAACTCGGACAATATACATTTTGTATCTTTGAAGAAGAAGCAACAGCTCAGGATCAAAGGGCAGATTGTGTCTTTCATCTGCAACAGTCGAGGTGTCTGGGAGAAAGAAAACATACTCCTAAGGGAAATGAAATTCTTTGTCAGTTTCAGATGGCACTATGATTCGTGCGGGATAATTTCAGAGATGAGGATAAAAAACAAGAATATCTCGTATGTCCACTACTACCTCCAGGTTACATGTGTCTCTGAATAACGTCCAGACGCAGTTGAAGTTGGAGAAAATATCATCCTTCGCCAAGGATAACAGGATCAAGACGTTGGAGGAGCTGGTCCTCAAGATCGGGTATGATCCCTCAAATGTGAAAGCAGTCAAGGAGATGATCAAGAAGAAAAATGATGACATAACATCTTTGAGGAAACAATTGAAGCTGCCACCAACAGTAGACTCGCAGTCAAAGGAAATAGCAGAGACATAAGGAGAAAAAGATGAAATGCTTAGGTTGATCATGGAGCAGAATGCACTATTGAAGGAAATGGACGCTGAAATGGAGAAGCTAGTGAAATAGAAAGAACAGTCAAAACCCATGGAAGTCATTCCATTAAGTGCAATTCCACTCTCAGGAGTGAGCACAACATCACTTGCAGAAGTTCCATCGGTGAATCCACTGACGTCTCTAGAAAAGACGGTTGAATTGGCTAAACCTATGGAAGAGATGAATCTGCAGTAGACAGAGATTAGCAGGCTCAAAAAGGAGATTGAGAACCTTTAGGAACTCAAATATTCTTATCAAACCAGCTACTCCAAGGAAAAACAAGTGTCAAACCATCTCAAACATGAGTTACAATAGCTTCGGAAGAAAATAGTAGCGGGCAAAACATTGGCGGAAGTCAAAGAAAGTGTCTGGATAGACATCACCAAGTCTATGAATGAAATATGGCCAATGATACAGATTATTTTTTAGAAAAATGAATTGGTGCAAAGAAGTAAACAAGCCATCGAGAAGATCAGATTAGAACTGGGAGAGATGCCCACACAGGCTAACGAAATCATCAAATTCCTGAATTCTAAAACTAGAGAGCTGGAAGAGCTGCGAATTGAGGATAGAATGGAGACCATTCTTGAGGTCAAGAGAGTCTTGACCAAGAGAGGACTCATTCTACATCTGGAAGAAAGGTTCAGGCTATGGACCCAGGGGTACAAAGGTTTTTCAGCAAGATCGAGACTCTACAGAAGAAAGGTCTTCCCGGTTTGAAGGTGATAAATGACAAATTGATGACACTCCTAGATTACAAAAAGAGACTAGCCGATGTGGCTAAGGATAGTTCGAAATTTTCAAGAATTCAAGGCAGTGTCACTGGAAAGGAATTCCTAGATTCACTTCAGTTGGACATCAACATATAGCATGAGATCCGATACATCTTCATCACCAAGCCTACTTTTGCCAAGTACACAGAGATGGATGAAGTTCACCGGAGACTACTCAAAGTCAGCGTTCCCAATCATCTTCAATGGGAAGATATTTGCAACCTGATCGAGTAGTTGATGAGATATCCCAACCCAATCAACTATCCAGTCATATGAGGTCGTGTAGAGGCCTCACCAATGGTTCACCCAGAAAACAGCATGAAGTTGTGACACATCATCAAACAGTTTCCTAGATTTTTGTAATTTGTTTAGTTAAGATAAAAATAGATTTACCATGTCCTGATCTTTAATGACAGGATCGTTTGTAATTTTGGGTTATAAATACTTCACTTTTCGAAGTATTGAGGGTTGATATTTACACCCTGAGAGCTATCAGACTGTAATATTTTTCAAGAGATCTTCCATTAATACAAAGAGGCATCTTCACAGGATTCTTGCGTGTACTCATTGGTGATGTTTTCCTTTCTAAGTTAAATTTTATTCTCGCTTAGTTATCATACTGTTTTCCAAATCTAATCTTTGAAAGTAACGAATGTTGCAGGATTTATCTTTGTATACCCTGTTTCTGACTTTAAAGATTTTAGTGTTGTATCTTCTAATTTTACGATAAAGAAATTCTTAATTGACTCTTTGTTGTAATTGAAATTCTTACCCTTTCTGTTATTCCTCATTTATACTACTAAAAAAATCTAGTGATTACATTATCTCGCCCTGTGAAAAGTTTCATTGTTTTTTGGTTTAGATTTTGTTTTCATGATACAGACCCCATAGACCAATGGATGTGTAAAGCTCTCTCAGCCAACCCAACGAAAACTACAACAAACAAAACAAATGTATTTTATTTACCTAGCCTAATATTTTAAATTTGAAACATATCTAAATCTTACAAAGAGATCCCTCTCTGAAGCTGGTAGGGATATATCCCAACTTTGAAAGTGGTTGGATAAAGTTACCTCCTGTAGATTTCTTATTTTCTGACAACCTCTAGGAAATTTACAGAGCGTTAACATAGTGGCGACCATACTGGGGAACATAACTAAACAAATTTTAACCTCAGGTCATGTTTTCCCTGGAAGAATAGTTTTCTTCTGAAATATTGTAAATCTGAGAAAGAAGTAATGTTTAGTGGTTGTTAAAAACTTGCACATATTATTTTCAGATTCGTTAAACTAAAAGGTATATATATAAAAATAAAAATAAATATGGCTCCCAAAAGAGTTTATATTCGATCTCACCTAGACCTAGAACCTCCGATAGCTATTGATAATCCAGAATAGTTACTTAGGAAAAATGCCATTGTTGAAGGTTCATTAAGTCATAATCCCCTTCAGAAGTCCCCTTCTCTTCCAGAGGAGCTTGTTTCCCTTCAGGATCTTGACTTTGACATCCTTTTCGAACAAAGCCTGTTTAGAATGAAATTTGATAGCTTTGTGGTTGAAACCATCCTAGACCCAACCATATTGTAACCCCAGACTCCCAAAGTTCTATATCCCACTGTTAAATCTCAAACCACTCACTCTATGCCAACTAGCCCCTCCTCATCCTTGTCTTCTGTCACCACCCCGCCTATCATCCAGGTTGTCATCCCGCCTCCTCTGCCTATCATGGCAGCCAGATATGGTCCCTTGGTGTTGGTCGCACCCCTTCATGCTATGCCCCAAGATTATCAAACAAGGCTTCCACAGTTCGATGGAATAGGACCCTTGAGCGCCCAACAACATGTTGATAAAATGAATGATTATTTTGACCTGCAGGAAGTAGATGAGGTTGATGTTCAAATGATATTGTTTGCACAAAGTTTGATGGGTGACATTAAGAAATGGTATAAAGGTTTACATGCTACCTCAGTGCTCAACCTTATCGCATTCCAAAGGATTTTTCTAGACAGATGGGAGGTAAAGAGAAACCCTCTCCAAATCTTGTCAGAATACAAAAACATCAGAAGAAATCAAGGTGAGACAGTGCAAGATTACTGCACCTGTTTCAATAACCTATATAATGCAATTCCAGCTGATATTAAACCTCCACAAGGTTTAGCATTGATAAAATTCCCTGATGGTTTTGATGCCGATATGTCGTATCAATTAAGGGAAAGAAACTCCACCACCCTGAAGGACATGCAGAAGAGTGAAATAAGTGTGGAGGCCAACCTGTTGGCAAAAAGGGCATGACAGAGGACAGAGAGGAGAGTCACAATCAAACAGGAACCTTCCACATCAACTTCCGATTCCAAATTGGATTCCTTGGCCAGAGCAATGGAAAGAATGATGGAGAGACTTACTGTATCCGAAAGAAACCCTCCTAGAGAAAACCCACCAGCTCCTCAAATTCAGAATCCTAACTTCAGAAGAAACCCTCCTCAAATCAGGTAGATAGATCCTAGGGATCAAAGGGAACATAGAGGTCCTGATCAACATATCAGACCTCTCCTACAAGAAAATTATGTCGATGAAGGAGAAGAAGTAATCAAATAACTGGAGGATACTCACATAAACCTCATGGGAATTCATGATAACGAAGCTATTTTCCTTACCCAGGAAGAGCAAGAACTTTTTCTTCTCTCTCAAAAAAGGTAAGTGAAGAAGCTTAAGATGTCGAATAGCAGGCATTTGAAAATGCTATTTTTGAGGTACACCGACAGTACAATCTGCGAAGTAAAAAGACAGATGGAAGTTCTCCAAAAAAGGTGACCGAAATGAAGAAGATAGTCGAAACCAAAAAATCCCCTGATCTTTCTGCTGAGAAAAGCCTTGATAAAGGTAATGCTGAAATTCCAGCAAAAAGAAACCTTACTATTCTGAAAAGATCATCACAGACTGAGGTTTCATCAACTACCCACCAAATACTTCTAGCCAGAAGAGTGTGGTGGATAAATTGAAATTGCTAAGCCAAAGCAGAGCACCTACACCTTTCAGCCTTGAAGGGGAATTAGCCAAAGTAAATATTCCCATTCCCCTTTCCGAGTTGATGAGAAAAGACACTTACCGTTCATAGGTGATTAAAGAACTGACCATTGAACCTAATATAGGCACGAAGACCTTAACTGTTGGATCAACGAGTCATTCAGATACTGTAAACCTTACAGATGATCAACCTGAACTCTTGTTCTGACCTGAAGTGGATGGTCAGACCGACAATGGTGCTTTCGCTCCTTTTTACACCAGAATTTATATACACGACCCGATTCTGCATAATTCTATGTTAGATTCGGGTGCTTCCCATAATCTGATGCCTAAAGCAGTGATGGAAAAATTGGGACTTGAGGTTACTAGACCTTACAAGGACTTACACTCTTTTGACTCCAATAAAGTTAGATGTATCGGTTTGATCAAGATCTGTGTATCACCCTGGTTCAAATTCCCGCAAAAAGCATGGTCATGGATGTTGTGGTTGCGGACATTCCCTCGAAATATGGTATGTTTTTGTCCCAGTCTTGAGGGGCCAAGTTGAGAGGTACTTTACAGTTGGATATGTCGTATGCCACTGTCCCAGTTTTTGGGCAATAGAGAAGACTATACAGAGAAACGTTGATGAAATACATGGTTAGTAGCCAAGAAATACCACATAACTATCCTCTGTACTCTGCACATTCTGACCTGGATTCCTTTATCCTATATAACGATGGAAATATGGAAGAACAAATCACTCAGCTAGAAGAAGATACATCTGGTACGAACGAAGGCCAATAAATCGTTGAGGCAGAAAGAAAGAAAAATGTGATAACTGAAGAATTTCCAGCGGATTTCTTGAGCATGGACATTGATGGAGCTGTAAGCAAAGAATGAGCTGGAGCAGGAGTTTGGTTGCACAATCACAAATCCAAGTATTCGGAAAACCATTCTTACAAGTTAAATTTTCAATGCACTAACAATATTGCCGAGTATGAAGACTTGATGCTCGTTCTGAAACTTCTAACGAAGGTTGGTGCCAAAAAAATTATGGTAAGAGGTGATTCTGAGTTAATAATCAAGAAAATTAAAGGTGAGTATGCAGAAAAACACCCCCATCTTAGATCTTATAGGAATGTTGTTCTGGATGCCCTTAAATATTTCACTAAAGTTGATTTGTAGGTGATGCCTAAGGGATAGAATATTTTGGCAAACAGATTAGCTATGTCAGCAGCCACATGCAAGATACCTTTTCGTTCCACTCGCCCATACATGGTGGAGGTGAAGTGGAGACCAATTGTTCCAGACAACATCAGACACTGGTAGGTATTTGGTAATGATTATCAAATAGAAGATTTAATACAATGTAAAAATGATTTCAAGTGTACAAACATAGACTTAGAAAATGAAGATGAAAATGTAAAAAGACCTGATTTTGGAAATGACAGTGTAAATAAGATAGATTCAAGAGAGTTAGGTGAGGATGAGATAGAAGATGATGTTTTGCATTTAAAGAGTAATTTTTTACCTAGGGGCTTAGTTCCTTTAGAGGACTTATTTGATTTTAATGATGTAGCTAAAAAACCGAAAATTGAAGCCAATGGTTAAGAAGTAGAAGATTGTAATATAGGAATAGAAGAGAAACCCAAGATGGTGAAACTTTCCAAATCATTACCCCCTGAGAAGAAACTCAAATACATTTATCTTTTCAAGGAATATTCAGACGTATTTTCTTGGGCTTACGAGGACTTGAAAAATTATGACACCAGCATCATACAACATAGGATTCCAATAAAAGAAGATCAAAAACCTTTCAGAAAGAAACTTAGGAGAATCAATCCCAAGCCACTTCCCCTGATAGAAAAGGAAATAAAAAAAATGTACGATGCTAAAATCATAGTCCCGTTACGTTTTTCCAAATGGGTTTCAGATTTGGTCCCAACATGAAAGAAATCCGGAGAAATCAGGCTTTGCATCGATTTTCAAAATCTAAATAAGGTCTCTCTGAAAGACAATTACCCATTGCCAAAAATGGAACACATATTACAAAGGGTAGTTGGATCCAATCGAATTTATTTACTGGATGGTTTCGCGGGTTATAATCAGGTCCTCGTTCACCTAGATGACCAAGAGAAAACCGCTTTCACAACATCATGGGGTACTTTCATGTATGTGAAAATGCCTTTCGGGTTGATGAACATTGGGGCCACATTCCAGTGAGCGATGGACATCGATTTTGTGGAAGAACTTGGCAAATTTATTGTCATCTATTTGGATGACGTAACTATGTTTTCCCAATTTGATGATGAGCACTTACGACATCTCAGACGAGTTTTTGAGAAATGCAGGAAATTTGGGATTTCTTTGAATCCTAAGAAGAGCCTTTTCGGATTAGAGGAAGGTAAAATGCTAGGGCATATAATCTCTAAGGACGAAATTAAAATCTACCCCAACAGAATCGAGGCCATTCAGAAACTAAAACACCCAAGAAATATCAAAGAATTACAGTCTTTTATCGGAAAAATAAACTTTAACAGTGGGATATAGAACTTTGGGAGACATCAGAAGAAATCAAGGTGAGACAGTGCAAGATTACTGCACCTGTTTCAATAACCTATATAATGCAATTCCAACCGATATTAAACCTCCACAAGGTTTAGCATTGATAAAATTCCCTGATGGTTTTGATGCCGATATGTCGTATCAATTAAGGGAAAGAAACTCCACCACCCTGAAGGACATGCAAAAGAGTGCAATAAGTGTGGAGGCCAACCTGTTGGCAAAAAGGGCATGACAGAGGACAGAGAGGAGAGTCACAATCAAACAGGAACCTTCCACATCAACTTCGAATTCCAAATTGGATTCCTTGGCCAGAGAAATGGAAAGAATGATGGAGAGACTTACTGTATCCGAAAGAAACCCTCCTAGAGAAAACCCACCAGCTCCTCAAATTCAGAATCCTAACTTCAGAAGAAACCCTCCTCAAATCAGGCAGAGAGATCCTAGGGATCAAAGGGAACATAGAGGTCCTGATCAATAGATCAGACCTCTCCTACAAGAAAATTATGTCGATGAAGGAGAAGAAGTAATCAAATAACTGGAGGATACTCACATAAACCTCATGGGAATTCACGATAACGAAGCTATTTTCCTTACCCAGGAAGAGCAAGAACTTTTTCTTCTCTCCCAAAACAGGTAAGTGAAGAAGCTGAAGATGTCGAATAGCAGGCATTTGAAAATGCTATTTTTGAGGTACACCGACAGTACAATCTGCGAAGTAAAAAGACAGATGGAAGTTCTCCAAAAAAGGTGACTGAAACGAAGAAGATAGTCGAAACCAAAAAATCCCTTGAGCTTTCTACTGAGAAAATCCTTTATAAAGGTAATGCTGAAATTCCAGCAAAAAGAAACCTTACTATTCTGAAAAGATCATCACAGACTGAGGTTTCATCAACTATCCACCAAATACTTCTATCCAGAAGAGTGTGGTGGATAAATTGAAATTGCTAAGCCAAAGCAGAGCACCTACACCTTTCAGCCTCGAAGGGGAATTAGCCAAAGTAAATATTCCCATTCCCCTTTCCTAGTTGATGAGAAAAGACACTTACCGTTCATAGGTGATTAAAGCACTGACCATTGAACTTGATATAGGCACGAATACCTTAACCGTTGGATCAACGAGTCATTCAGATACTGTAAACCTTACAGATGATCAACCTGAACTCTTGTTCTGACCTGAAGTGGATGGTCAGACCGACAATGGTGCTTTCTCTCCTTTTTACACCAGACTTTATATACACGACCCGATTCTGCATAATTCTATGTTAGATTCGGGTGCTTCCCATAATCTGATGCCTAAAGCAGTGATGGAAAAATTGGGACTTGAGGTTACTAGACCTTACAAGGACTTACACTCTTTTGACTCCAATAAAGTTAGATGTATCGGTTTGATCAAGATCTGTGTATCACCCTGGTTCAAATTCCCGCAAAAAGCATGGTCATGGATGTTGTGGTTGCGGACATTCCCTCGAAATATGGTATGTTTTTGTCCCAGTCTTGAGGGGCCAAGTTGAGAGGTACTTTACAGTTGGATATGTCGTATGCCACTGTCCCAGTTTTTGGGCAATAGAGAAGACTATACAGAGAAACGTTGATGAAATACATGGTTAGTAGCCAAGAAATACCACATAACTATCCTCTGTACTCTGCACATTCTGACCTGGATTCCTTTATCCTATATAACGATGGAAATATGGAAGAACAAATCACTCAGCTAGAAGAAGATACATCTGGTACGAACGAAGGCCAATAAATCGTTGAGGCAGAAAGAAAGAAAAATGTGATAACTGAAGAATTTCCAGCGGATTTCTTGAGCATGGACATTGATGGAGCTGTAAGCAAAGAATGAGCTGGAGCAGGAGTTTGGTTGCACAATCACAAATCCAAGTATTCGGAAAACCATTCTTACAAGTTAAATTTTCAATGCACTAACAATATTGCCGAGTATGAAGACTTGATGCTCGTTCTGAAACTTCTAACGAAGGTTGGTGCCAAAAAAATTATGGTAAGAGGTGATTCTGAGTTAATAATCAAGAAAATTAAAGGTGAGTATGCAGAAAAACACCCCCATCTTAGATCTTATAGGAATGTTGTTCTGGATGCCCTTAAATATTTCACTAAAGTTGATTTGTAGGTGATGCCTAAGGGATAGAATATTTTGGCAAACAGATTAGCTATGTCAGCAGCCACATGCAAGATACCTTTTCGTTCCACTCGCCCATACATGGTGGAGGTGAAGTGGAGACCAATTGTTCCAGACAACATCAGACACTGGTAGGTATTTGGTAATGATTATCAAATAGAAGATTTAATACAATGTAAAAATGATTTCAAGTGTACAAACATAGACTTAGAAAATGAAGATGAAAATGTAAAAAGACCTGATTTTGGAAATGACAGTGTAAATAAGATAGATTCAAGAGAGTTAGGTGAGGATGAGATAGAAGATGATGTTTTGCATTTAAAGAGTAATTTTTTACCTAGGGGCTTAGTTCCTTTAGAGGACTTATTTGATTTTAATGATGTAGCTAAAAAACCGAAAATTGAAGCCAATGGTTAAGAAGTAGAAGATTGTAATATAGGAATAGAAGAGAAACCCAAGATGGTGAAACTTTCCAAATCATTACCCCCTGAGAAGAAACTCAAATACATTTATCTTTTCAAGGAATATTCAGACGTATTTTCTTGGGCTTACGAGGACTTGAAAAATTATGACACCAGCATCATACAACATAGGATTCCAATAAAAGAAGATCAAAAACCTTTCAGAAAGAAACTTAGGAGAATCAATCCCAAGCCACTTCCCCTGATAGAAAAGGAAATAAAAAAAATGTACGATGCTAAAATCATAGTCCCGTTACGTTTTTCCAAATGGGTTTCAGATTTGGTCCCAACATGAAAGAAATCCGGAGAAATCAGGCTTTGCATCGATTTTCAAAATCTAAATAAGGTCTCTCTGAAAGACAATTACCCATTGCCAAAAATGGAACACATATTACAAAGGGTAGTTGGATCCAATCGAATTTATTTACTGGATGGTTTCGCGGGTTATAATCAGGTCCTCGTTCACCTAGATGACCAAGAGAAAACCGCTTTCACAACATCATGGGGTACTTTCATGTATGTGAAAATGCCTTTCGGGTTGATGAACATTGGGGCCACATTCCAGTGAGCGATGGACATCGATTTTGTGGAAGAACTTGGCAAATTTATTGTCATCTATTTGGATGACGTAACTATGTTTTCCCAATTTGATGATGAGCACTTACGACATCTCAGACGAGTTTTTGAGAAATGCAGGAAATTTGGGATTTCTTTGAATCCTAAGAAGAGCCTTTTCGGATTAGAGGAAGGTAAAATGCTAGGGCATATAATCTCTAAGGACGAAATTAAAATCTACCCCAACAGAATCGAGGCCATTCAGAAACTAGAACACCCAAGAAATATCAAATAATTACAGTCTTTTATCAAAGATTCATACCCAACCTGGCAGAGATTCTCAGGAACATCGCAAACATATTAAAAGAGGACACAAAAATAAAATGGGACACCGAGTCCAGGCAGTCTTTTGAACAAGTCAAACGTGCACTCACGCAAGCCCCAGTCTTGATCAGTCCTAACTTCTCCAAAGATTTATATTTTTCTTTCGCCTCTGAACATACCATTGCAGTAGTATTACTACAGAAAAACAACGAAGGGTATGAACAACCCATAGCCTTTTTCAGTAAAGCTTTAAGAGATGTTGCTTTGAATTATAAAATAATGGAGAAACAAGCTTTTGCCTTGGTGAAAGCCAGTAAAGATTTTAGAGTATACATTCTCCATTCCCACACCATTGCATATTTTCTGAATGCGGTAGTAAAGGGCATTTTAACCCAGGACAATCCGGGTGGCTGAAGAGGAAAATGTATCGCTATCACTCTAGAGTATGACATAGAGATTAAGCCTACTAAACTGACTAAAGGTCAAGGTCTAGCAAAGTTAATGGCTGAATCAAATTTCCATGCTCTTGACATTAATTTCTTAGCTACAGTAGATGAACAGGGTGAGCAGGCGACTCCAAGCATGAGAGAGGTATTTCTCAACTCTCCATGGTATGCAGACTTGATATTTGTTTTGCATAATTTACAAGCTCCCCCTAGTATGACCAAAACTAAAGCTAGGTTTTTTAAATTAAAAGCATTAAAATTTTTCATTTTAGAAGGCAATCTGTATTGGAAAGATCCTGGAGGTATTTTGTTAAATTGTTTATTGAAGGATGAAGCTGACAAACTACTGCAGGATTTTCATGCAGGAGACTATGGTGGCCATCTGAGTTGGAAGACCACAACCAACAAAATCCTCAGAGCTGGATTCTATTGGCTAACTCTATTCACTGATGTGCATCATAAAGTGACTTCATGTCATCAATTTCAACTGTTCGAAGGAAAAAGGAAACTTCTTCCTCTACCCCTAAAACCTATCTCCGTTGAGGCCCCTTTCCAACATTGGGGATTAGAATTCATTAGAGAAATACATCCTCCCTCTTTGGGCTAGCACAGGTGGATTCTTACTTCCACAGATTATTTCACAAAATGGATTGAAGCAGTACCAAGTAGGCAAGCTACTGATTCTGTCATTATCAAATTTCTTGAAAATAATATCTTGTCCCATTTTGGATGTCCTAGAAAGATTATAACTGACAATGTAGCTTCTTTTTTATCTAAGAAACTCATAGATTTTTGCAACCAGTATCATATTGGTTTGGGACATTCCACATCTTACTACCCTCAGGGAAATGGGCTGGAAGAATCATCAAATAAAACCCTGGTAAACATTATCAAGAAAACTTTGGAAGAAAACAAAAAGTCGTGGCATAACAAGTTGGTTTCCGCGCTATGGGCTAACAGGCTAACCACCAAAAGATCAATCAGTATGTCACCATATCAGCTAGTCTATGGCACAGAAGCAATTTTTCCCACTTCTTTAGGAGTTCCTATCATGAAATTGTTGCAAGACATGCAAGCCGAGCCGAATGACTCCCAAATAAGGATCAACTAGATGATCCATTTGCAGCAGTCCAGGGAAGAAGTATACAACAAGACCCAGGTAGTCCAAGAAATCATTAAGAAGATTTTTGACAAAAGAACCAAGGAGGATGATTTCAAGCTAGGATATTTGGTGCTGAGATGGGATTCCCGAAATGAAGACAAGGGAAAGCATGGAAAATTCGATAGTCTGTGGAAGGGACCATACATGATTCAAGCTTTTAGAGGGAATAACGCCTTCTTGCTCAACAATAGTGATGAGACAGATCTGCCAGGAGGACCTGTAAATGGTAGAATGCTAAAGCATTATTCACTGCCTCGATAGGGACCTGAAGTCACACTTTCCATTGTACAAACCATTTTCATTTTACTTGCGAATTTCTGAAGTGAATAACTTTGGTCAGATGGTTGAATCCTGGAGAAAAGGCCCTAAGCCACTGACCATTGTCTTCCAATTTTTCGAAATAAAACCAATCAAGCAATAAATCCAACTATGGAGAAAGTTTCAGAACATCAGGAATCAGGATTATTGACACTTCACAAGGAGAGTGCGATCCCCAGGTGGAGCCGTTGTTATAACCCTATAATTTATAGGATCAACTGGTGACTGAAATGTTATCTCTTTAGTGTTCTTGTTTGTCAAATGATTTTTCATTCTACAAATAATTTGAGAAAATAAAAATAAAGAAAAAAGAAAAGAAAAAGAAAAAGAAAAGAAAAGAAAAAGAAAGAAAAAGAATAAAAGAGGGCATAAAAGAAATTCAATAGAGCCCCATGCAATAACACTGACTTGGTCCATACCTTTCAAGAATGGCCCAATTTTTGGCGCTTATATCTGCGACCTATATTGGATTCTGGACCCCCTCGTTCATTCTACCTTTAATGGAGAGGGGGGTCCGAAATGTGTGTTAAATATCATGGACAGATCTTCGGTTGAAAGCAAAGCGCACAGATCAACGGCTCAAGGTATTTTTTGGCCCCCCCGGACGGATATCCCTTTACCGGGGGGGGTCCGAAATGGAATTTTACTTTAGAGGCCCCCCTATATATATGTGGCATGAATCTACTGGTCCCGAATCCTACCACCCCTCACTGCCTGACTTACCCCATCACCTCGTGATGTCATTATCCACCTTTCCATAAAATTCACATCTCGTAACTCCGTCAGTCCTCTTCCCTCATTCACCCATGGCAAGTCCTTTCACCATAGTATTTTCCCCCAATCGATAACCGCCACGTCACTCATCTGTATCCCTCAGTCATTGTCACCTGCCATCTCACGTTTTAAATGACCCGTTGGCCATTTATTAGTGGATAACTTATCCGTTAACCAACTGACCTATCCCTCATGCCCAACGGATACCCGTTTACTCAAAATTACCCTCACTCTTCATTCCTTCACCATTTACCCACTCATCGCACCAGAGAATTTACCCCAGTTTCTTCTCCGTTACAGTCAGTCGCCCCCATCTACGGTCGTCCTCGCTAACATTTTTTTATTTGTAGGTATTGTTACAGTAATGTCGCCAAAGTCAAAATGAATGGAAGGTGAGGAGAATCCATTTCTCCTGCCTTCTGTCGACCTCAACAGGATTCCTCTGGTCAACAAAAACTACTTAATCGCAGACACAAAGTGTGATTTTGACTTCGCAGACCTACAATCATGGCTTAAAGAAGTCTTCCTGGACCAGAGTGACGAAATTGGACTCTGGGAGTCCAACCTACCCTTGTATCTCTTCCCCTAGATTCACCACTTCCCAGAATTCGCCCTCAAGTGCCAATCCCACTATATCCCCAAGCAAAGATCCATTTTGTCCTCGTCCAGGAAAATTCTTTTTCTCATCACAACAGAAACCATCGACCAAATGATGCAAATATCCTGAGCTGACTCCGCCTCACCTTTTAACCTCAAGATCATCATAGAGTTATACCATAAGTTGTTGTTTCCTCAAAGAGTTCAGAGTTTTGAGCTTTTTCTTCCACAATCCACTCAGCTCCCCACTACAAACCCCCCTTATCCTTCCTCCATGTTCTCAACAAAAGGAAACCAGGTCATCACGTCGCTATGCACCTTGCTTGGTTATTTTTCAGATCAATGGGTAGATGAATTGATTCTGGGATTTTTTTCTTTTTTTTCCACCGATGAGAAACCCACTACACAGTTCGACTTCAGCACGTTCTTGGAGAACAACATCCATGAGAAATTCATAAATTTCGCCATAGAGGGCATGTTCCGGTATTCTTCAATACTGGCATACCTGTTCATTTTCTTCCAAGCGGAAAAATTTGTGTTTTCTATGCAGAAGATGGACGGAGATGGAAAACCTCAGGAAGTAACCGCATGGACTTCCCTACTCATACATAACTCCACGGAATTCAGTTTCAAGTAGTTCATCGATCAGCTCTACCACCCAGTGGTGAGTATGCTCAGCGGCAGACCGAAACCCAGAATTAATGATGAAGTTCAGAGGATCCTACATCTCTCGAATCATACAAAGACTGGTGATTAGTACCTATACCAAAATCACACTGAGATCAGAGTCTATGGGTGCGAGTTGGCCCCATACAAGCTATCCAAATACTTACTCGTCAGAATTTTTTCCCTGGAATACATAAGGCAGATGATAAACTCGGACGATATACATATTGTATCTTTGAAGAAGAAGCAACAACTCAGGATCAAAGGGCAGATTGGGTCTTTCATCTACAACAGTCGAGGCACCAGGGAGGAAGCAGATAGACTGCTAAGGGAAATGAAATTATTTATTAGTTTCACATGGCACTACAATCCGTGTGGGATAATTTCAGAGATGAGGATAAAAAACAAGAATATCTCGTATGTCCATGTATTTAGGCCCGAGGTAGAAAAAATTTCAAACCAGACAAAATGGGAGCCAAATACTTTGGTTGAGACAGATCAACAGGACGTCTTGGTCACTGTATCACAGACAAACACACCATAGGCTCCAAAGGAGAAAAGACCTAGGCAGGATCTATCACCTCCTGTCACGGAAGTATCATCAGAAGAATTTTGACTGCATACCAAGAGGCCAAAATCAAGTCCGGCTCCTAACCCGGCTGGAGAAAAGGATATTCCATTCACTACAATGACAGAGGTTTATCAGTCTCTCCTCAGTACAAGTAGCAGGCATATTATAACCACGGTGTTACCAAAGAATCCTACAGATACTCCACCGATCAACCATCCAGGCAAGACAGGACCGAAGCTGAGTATTTTTGAGAAATATGATCTGATCAAGAAAAAGAATCAAACTCTGACTAGCAGCACATACGCCCAATTCTGGAAGTTGACGTCGAATGCACAACATCGACTGCTATCGGCATTCAACACTGAGAAGGGAAGAATGCACATGGCCTTTCTCCAAGCACATGTGCCAGACCCAAAGGTAATCACCGATTATAAAAGGGAAACTTTTGAATTCCAGACTAAGGACGTGCATCCAGCTGATCAAATGGATCTGCACAGGAAAACTGGAGAAATGGTTTTCTCCACATTGGCCCATGATTCCACTACTGCCTCCAGGTTACAAGTGTCTCTAAATAACGTCTAGACGCAGTTGAAGTTGGAGAAAATATCATCCTTCGCCAAGGATAACAGGGTCAAGACGTTGGAGGAGCTGGTCCTCAAGATCAGGTATGATCCCTCAAATGTGAAATCAGTCGAGGAGATGATCAAGAAGAAAAATGATAACATGGCGTATTTGAGGAAACAATTGAAGCTTCCACCAACAGTAGACTCGCAGGCAAATGAAATAGCAGAGACAGATGGAGAAAAAGATGAAATGCTTAGGTTGATCATGGAGCAGAATGCAAAATTGAAGAAAATGGAAGTTGAAATGGAGAAGCTAGTGAAAGAGAAAGAATACTCAAAACCCATGGAAGTCATTCCATTGAGTGTAGTTCCACTCTCATGAGTGAGCACATCATCACTCGCAGAAGTTCCATCGGTGAATCCATTGACGTCACTGGAAAAGACGGTTGAATTGGCTAAATCTATGGAAGAGATGAATCTGCAGGAGACAAAGATTAGTAGGCTCAAAAAGGAGATTGAGAATCTTCAGGAACTCAAATCTTCTTATCAAACCAGCTACTCCAAGGAAAAACAAGTGTCAGACTAGCTCAAACAAGAGTTACAACAACTTCGGATGCAAACCGTGGCAGGCAAAACATTGGCCGAAGTCAAAGAAAGTGTCTGGAAAGACATCACCAAGTCTATGAATGAAATATGGCCAATGATACAGATTATGTTTGAGAAAAATGAATTGGTGCAGAGAAGTAAACAAGCCATCGAGAAGATCATATCAGAACTGGGAGAGATTCCCACACAGGCTAACGAAATCATCAAATTCCTAAATTCTAAAACCAGAGAGGAGTTGGGAGAGCTGAGAATTGAGGATAGAACGGAGACCATCCTTGAGGTCAAGAGAGTCTTGACCAAGAGAGGACTGATGCTATAGCTGGAAGAAAGGTTCAGGCTATGGACCTAGGGGTACAAAGGTTTTTCAGCAAGATAGAGGCTCTACAGAAGAAAGGTCTTCCTGGTTTGAAGGTGATAAATGACAAATTTATGACACTCCCAGATTACAAAAAGAGACTAGTCAATGTGGCTAAGGATAGTTTGAAATTTTCAGGAATTCAAGGCAGTATCACTGGCAAGGCATTCCTAGATGCACTTCAGTTGGACATCAGCATACAACATGAGATCTAGTACATCTTCATCACCAAGCCTACTTTTTCCAAGTACACAGAGATGGATGAAGTCTACCGGAGACTACTCAAAGTCAACGTTCCCAATCATCTTTGATGGGAAGCGCTTTGCGACCTGATCGAGTAGTCGATGAGCTATCCCAGCCTAGTCAGTTATCCATTCAGACGATGTCGTGCAGAGGCCTCACCAATGGTTCACCCAGAAAACAGCATGAAGTTGCAACACATCATCAAAAAGTTTCCTAGATTTTTGTAATTTGTTAAGTTAGTTAAGCTAAAAATAGATTTACCACGTCCTGATCTTTAATGACAGGATCATTTGTAATTTTGGGTTATAAATACTTCACTTTTTGAAGTATTGAGGGTTGATCTTTACACCCTGAGAGCTATTAGACTGTAATATTTTTCAAGAGATATTCCATTAATACAAAGAGGCATCTTCACAGGATTCTTGCGTGTACTCATTGGTGATGTTTTACTTTCTAAGTTAAATGCTATTATCGCTTAGTTATCATACTTTTTTCTAAATCTAATCTTTGAAAGTAACGAACGTTGCAGGATTTATCTTTGTATACCTTGTTTCTGAATTTAAAGATTTTAGTGTTGTATCTTCTAATTTTACGATAAAGAAATTCTTAATTGCTTCTTCGTTGTACTTGACATTCTCACCTTTTCTGCTATTCCTATTTTATGGTACTAAAAGAATCCAGTGATTACATTATCTCGCCCTGTGAAAAGTTTCATTGTTTTCTGGTTTAGATTTTATTTTCATGATACAGACCCCATAGCCCAATGGATGTGTAAAGCTCTCTCAGCGAACCCAACAAAAACTACAACAAACAAAACAAACGTATTTTACCTAGCCTAATATTTTAAATTTGAAACATATCTAAATCTTATAGAGAGATCCCTCTTTGAAGCTGGTAGGGATAGATCCCAGCTTTGAAAGTGGTTGGATAAAGTTACCTCATGTAGATTTCTTCTTTTCTGACAACCTCTAGGAAATTTACAGAGCGTTAACACTCAATAAATTGAATAATCTCAAAATCTTCTTCTGTCGAAGTTCCATTTTCAGTCATAGGTATCTGAGTGAGCCTCCCACACAGGTTTACCAGTTTTCCTATGAATAACCCTATTCCTCTTAATGAAGGAATCATAGCAGGCCTCCATATAGCTTTCCAAGTTCTCTCTGTCATAATATTCACTTGTGTTTCCTCGTCTAGAACACAGTCAATGTCGAAGTCTTCTATTCTTGCTTCGATGCATTCCTTTTCTTTAAAGATCTCTGACAATCTAAAATGTCGGTGGTCATTCAAGATTTCTTTCATCTGTAGCAATACCTTCTATGATTCTTTCTGGGGTTCTACTATAGCCCTAGTTTCTGGATCTGACTTAGGGTTTTCTTGTCTTATGTTCATACTTTCAAGCTTAGCAATCATTCTAGAGAAATCCAACACTTCATGGTCCATAGATTTGCAACAAAGACGATCAGGTCTTCTCCCAAGGCATGCCTTAGCAAGATGTCCCAGTTTTCTGCAGTTGTAATAGAGGGTTAATCCTCTCTTTCTTTTAAATGATCCCCCGCTTCTCCTGTATTGCATGCTAGGATCATAGGGGCTAACCTGCAATAAATTATTTGTGGGATCCTACATCCATTCATTAGTCCAAACATTCTTTCTATGCATCAGTATAACATGTGTTTCACTATTCTTATCAGATCTACTCATATCAAATCTTCTTTCATCTATTAATACCCTAGTTTTTAAACTAGGATAGACTCTATTAAACATACCTAGATCCATACTCTAGAAACAAAAATTCTCACTTATCTTAATTCTATAGAGCAGAAAGCTTCCAGATTTAAAAATTTTAACTATTCTTACCTTTATCAGAGCACAGAGCTTATAGATCTTACCTCTTTTTAATCGAGAATTCTCACTTTTACCTTTCTTAGGGCACAAAGCTTCTGGATCTTGCCTCTTTTCTTTAGATCAAACTTCTTTTCCTTAGCACAAAGCTTTTCAAACTAAGTAGGATGCACCAGAGCAATATATCTACACACAAAGCTTTCACAATCTCAGGTCGAATCTTTGCACAAGCTTCTTCTTCCTCAGTTCCCCGCAATCACAGTTTCAGTCCTGACAATAGAACCATTTGTTGGCACAGGGGCAGACCCAGGGTTCAACGCTACAACAATGCACCAACAAAGCCCTAACTACCGGCCCTTTCGGCAACACCTACGAAGAATATGAAGTCTCACCTGAGGTAGAGGAAGAGGTGTTTGCAAGACTCAGGTGTCTGCAACCTTAGCTGGGACACAGATCTGTCATTGTACTACTTAATAAAACACTTAGCACCGTCAATTCCTCAATATACAATCAATAATCACTTTGTTGATAAAACAAGGCTTTGCAACATCC
Source organism: Picea glauca (assembly GCA_000966675.3). NCBI lineage: Eukaryota > Viridiplantae > Streptophyta > Pinopsida > Pinales > Pinaceae > Picea > Picea glauca. The sequence continues at coordinate 27,532 of JZKD02S1769806.1, read as the reverse complement.
ACACCGATATAATGTACTCAAGCACTTAGCATCAATAGATAGGTCAGATCTAGCAGATCAAGCACTCATCACATTCATATAGATCAGATCTAACATTCTTATACATCATTAGCACTAAGCATAAACATATATATCTAATCATCTCAAAGCACTTAGCAAAAGAAGACATAAACATATTAAGACAAGCACAAAGCAAGACAACACAATGTTTACATGGTTCACCCCCACCCTGGGGCTACATCCACCTATTCTTATTCTTTATTGTCTTCAGTTAATCAGTTACAAGAACAAAGAAATCAAAACCCTTACTCCGCACAAGACAAAAGATCTGTGCAGCTTGCTAGATCCTTGTTCCTTGTGTTACATCCCTCATCCTTCCACAATCTGTTACAAGGACCTGCACTTAGCTCTGCAAGTCTCTTATAGTCATGCACAAAGCTCTTACAGACTCTACTTGCACTTAGCATACATTCACATCACATAGATGCACTATTCAACTACTTCTTACATTGCCTAGCCTTATATTTATACATACAAAATAGGCCTAAACATGGGTAAAAACATGGGCCGACATCCCATTCCCATTACATATTCCCCAAAACCCAAAATGGATCCAAAGGTGGGTCGAGATCCCGTGATCTCCGCTTCGTCTTGCGCTCCTCCTTCAATAGGCTGTCGAAGTCCCAAAATAGGTCAATATGACCAAAAATCTCCCAAAACTTGGTCAAGGGCCAACATCCTCCACACGACAACAACAAATGGACAAGGTCATGGAGGATTACTGGTACATATTCACCTCACCCGCGGGGGTGCCTCTGCACTGTCAGGTCAAGCACCCCATCGATCTTACCCCAGGTGCGTCGCTACCCAATGGATCGATCTATCGACCCTCTGTTCTACATAACGATGAAATCAAAAGGCAGATTCAAGAGATGTTGCAGAAAGGTCACATCCGACCAAGTTCATCGCCATGTGGGATTTTGATTATGTTGGTATATAAGAAGGATGGTACTTGGAGACTCTGTATTGACTATCGGGTGCTTAATAAGATCATTGTCTGAAATAGGTACCTGACCCCATGGATTGATGACCTTTTGGACCAACTCAAAGGGGTGAAATATTTCAGCAAGATCAACTTGAAGTCCGGGTATCACCAAGTACCAATCGAACCATCCGATGTATGGAAGACTACCTTCAAATCCAAGGAGGGCCTTTTCGAATGGTTGGTCATGCCTTTCGGGTTGACGAATGCTCCCGCAACCTCCACGAGGCTGATGGACAACATCTTGCGGCCATTCACCAACTCATTTTTAGTAGTGTACTTGGATGACATCCTGATCTTCAACCAGACTTGGAAAGAGCACCTCCACCACATCTGACAGGTCCTCCAAACACTACGGAAACACAAGTTATGTGCCAATTTGGAGAAGTGCACTTTTGGCATGACCCAAGTTTGGTATCTGGGATACATTATTGATGAGCTTGGGGTGCATGTGGATCCAACCAAGATCCAAGTCATCTAGGATTAGCTAGCCCCGACCGCTCTAATAGAGCTTCACAATTTTCTGGGTCTTTCTAATTTCTACCACAGGTTTGTGTTGGGATTCTCTCATATCACTTGGCCCTTGAGTCAAGTGACCAAGGGAGGAGCAAAAGAAAAATGTGTTTGGTCAGAATCTCAATAGAAGGCATTCATAGAATTGAAACATCACCTCTGTTGTGCCCAAGTGCTCACATTACCATACTTGCAACAACCATTTGAGATCGAGATAGATGCCTCTGACTATGCTATTGGGGAAGTTCTTACTCAACAGGGACATCCAGTGGCATATTATAGTGCGACATTTTCTGACACAGTCCAAAATTATCCCACTTATGAGAAAGAAATGTATTCCATTGTGCAGACTTTCCATCAATGGAAGAATTACATTTTGGGGAAGGAAACGATCATCCACATAGACCACTGACCCCTGTAGTTCATACAGACACAAGGGAAGTTGCAGAATGATATCCATCAGAATTGGTCCACATATATGCAACAGTTTCATTTGAACATCAAGTACAAGAAGGGTAGCACCAATAATGTTCCAGACTGCCTCAACCGGCCATCGATTGTGGCGATAACCACCGTGCTCAACTCTTGTGGGCACGAGACTTCTAATTGGATGCTTCTCTATAAGAGAGATACAGATTTCGGCCAAACATACAAGATGCTCTTGGAGGGTAATCAAGTTCCAAATTTTCACCTCCGGGATGCATTGTTGGCCCTTGTTTATGTAAGAAGTGAATAATAAGGAAGAGGAAAGACGAAGTAAGAATTGCGCAAGAGGCACATAAACTAAGGAAGGGTCGAAGTGGGTAAAGAAGAAGAAAAAAAGGAGCGAAGTAAAGGAAAAACTATATGTTGGAAGAGAATATCAAGGAATACAAACCATCGAAGAAGATAGATCGTGGACAACTCAACAAGTAGAAAAAGACATCAACGGGTGCTTTGGAGCACCTCGTGGAAAATAAGGAAGGATAAGCTGGCGAAGCCCTAAAAACACGGGTCAAGTGGAACCTAGGGTTTTGGATCTAGGGTTTTGAAACCTAGACTTCAATCTAAGGTTGTCCAAGAGTCATGTAATGTATAAATAAAGGTCTAAGAAGAGTTGAGACGGTTGTTCACTGTTGTGGGCACGATATTGAGATTGTGCACTCTTGCATTGTAAGATATTCAGTTGGGTGAGAAGATCGACCCTGCAGCTAGGTGCACCGGGAGGGAAGGGAAAGAGAGAAAGAGAAAGATATGTAGCTAAGTGCACAGATAGAACTATATGTTTCCATCTAATATATCAAGAAACATAGTTTTGTGGGCATATCCCTAGGGAGAGGGTGAACCATGTATATCTTGTTGTTCTTTGTGATTGATACTGTGTTAATTTCAATCTAATATACTATCATTGGATTGTTTTGATTAAAGATAGAGGTAGAGTTAGCCTTGCGAAGTAAGAATATTAGTGGTAAATAATATGTGGATTGTTTTGCGTTGTTGTGTTTTGGAGTTGCTTTTCATTTCCTCTGGTTGTAGACACCTGTGTCATGCAACCCCCTATTGCTACTTTGGGTGAGACTACATCTGCTTTGTAGGTGTTGCCGAAAGGGCCAATAGATAGGGTTTTGTTGGTGCACTGTTAGAGTTGAACACTGGGTCTTCCCCTATGCCAACAAATGGTTCTATTGTCAGGGCTGGGATCTTCTTGAGGGAATGCCAAGGTGGTTTCCATCGAAGACATATATTTAGAAGTGGATAGAAGAAAAAGAGAAGGAATTTGTCGAAGCTTGGAACAAGAATCCTAGAATTAGTACAAAAGACTGGTTGGGAAGGTACATCTTTACCGACATACACAAGATTTTCTTTGGGGAAGTTCATAAGGAGTTATACAAGTGATTTTCCAGATTAGAAGATACCCAGTTTGATATTAGATCTAGACCACCTGTGGTTTGGACAACAACGTTGATCAATAAATTCAAGAGAGTTGATAACACTATGTCTAGTGCAATGGATCTCTGGTTTGATAGAACTATTGGAGGATACATTACTAAGTTTGTTATTGATAGAGTAGAATCGTATAGTCAAGTAGAGAGGTATTTCTTTAAGGGACCTAGAGGAAATTTCCTACACTTTTTAAAGATGAGGATTAATATGCTATTGCATGAGAAGAATATCCTGAAGATACAGTGAGATAATGTTTGAGAATTCAGACAGCGACAATGACACAGAGGCTGGACTCACATGTAGTGGGAAACCATTCATAGAGGTTCCTCTTGCGAACCTATTTAAGGAAAACCACGGAGACGAGGGATTCTATAGTGGAGAATAAGCAAATCTAACAGACGAAGAGTGTTCAGAGTCCACACAAACAGAAGAAGTAGAGGTTGAGTAACTTCGCCAAGGAGAACTAGAAACTTTAGGAACTGCACCTACTATTGAAGTAAGTACTAGTACTCCTCCTGTTTGTTTCACAGCATTAAGTAACCAGAGTAACCAGAGTAGTCAGAAGAATCATAGTACTTTTACAAGAAACTTAGTACATGCTCAGTCAAGAAACCAAGGAATATCTATGGCAGATGAAATGAGGTTACCCATCTTCAGAGGAGATGGATCTAAAGATCTTGATCAGTATTGGTTCCTATGAAAAGTTGTATGGAGCATCAAGTAATTCACCGACGAAGCTATCAAGAGAGCTTAGTTTAGTACCACCTTAAGGGACCGCGCACTAAGCGGGTACATGAAGTTTTCTTCAGGACCTGGACAGTCGAAACCGCTAAATGACATTAAGACTGTGTTGAGTGAAGAATTCAAGAAGCCTAAGTTGGAGTCACAGTGCATAAATGAGTTGAAATAAATCAAGAAGAGGGTAACTGAACCTGTTTGGGAATTTGATCAGAGGTTTAAGACCTTGACAAGACATATAAATTTTTAGATTCCACATGAACATAACAAAGAATGGTTCATCGCTGCCCTCCTACCACACATTAGGGTTCCTCTGATGCAACAGAAGGTTTCTTCGCAGGCTGAATCATTGGAGATCTCCATGAAATTAGAATCATCCCCTGTAGGAGAATCCAGTCCAGGTATGATCTAGATTTTAAATCAGCTAACTAGTTTATCTTTACATGTGGAATATATGAAGAGAGATAAAGGAAAAGAGAAAAGAAAAGATATATGGTGTTTCAGATGTAAATTAGAGGGCCATGACAAAGAGTATTTTCCCCTATTTCATAGAGTATTTTCCCCTATTTCATGAATACCTGGCCTCTGGAGCACCTATTCCTTTTAAGCAGGCTACTATAACCTAGTGTGAGGTATGTCGAACTAGACACCACCATGGTGAATGTTATTATATGCAAAAGTATGTCCATACACCTACCAATCTTTACTGCACATTTTGTAAATCTATGGGGCATGAAGAGAAGGATTGTAGGGATTATGATCTCATGCATGAAAGATCAAGGGACACATATAGAATTCAAGGAGAAACATAGAAGGATGGAAATAGTGCGTAGTTCAACTCTTCAGGAAGAGGAAATTTCAACCCTCAAGGTGGATTCAGAGGAAGAGGATGAGGAGGAGGTATGGGTCGAGGTAGAGGTCAGATTATTTTCTATAACTGCACACAACCAGGACATTTGGAAACAGGTTGTTAGAACCCTTGTACTACTTGCAACTATTGTAACTCGTTTGATCATGTCATCGAAGAATGCCCAGTGTTGTTAGCCAAAATCTAGGAGAGACAGGCAGGAAACCAACAAGTCCAATTGATATCATTAGAACCTCGCGATGAGGACCCGATAGTCGATGTTATTACTAGAGGAGGCGTTGTTACAGGAGAAGATAGGGTGACTCTGGGGAAGACTACATAAGGATCAGGGATCAGAAGAGATGCAGAGAAGACATAGTTGTTTGATCCAAAGAGAGAGAGGCATACTTTCAAGGAAGCAAGGAAAGAATTTGTAGGAGAATATTATTCTTCTTCTAGGGCACAACCAAAATTCATTGAATGCGAAATTTCACCATCATTTGATCAGTCTGTCTTCGCTAAACAAGGAAAAGAGGTAAG
>JZKD02S1769806.1:3621-17402 GCA_000966675.3 Picea glauca | reverse complement strand
GAAAACAGTGGAAGTACTGCAGAAGTATTTATATTGGCCAAACCTTCGACAGGATGTCGAGAAGTACATCAAATCCTTCACTACCTACACCATTGCCAAACTGACCATCAAGAAGCAAGGCCTCTATACTCCATTTCCTACCTCCAGTCGACCTTGGGAATCCATATCCATGGATTACATGTCGGGCCTTCCTTCTACTAAGCATGGTAACGACTGTGTTTTCGTGGTCGTCGACAGATTCTCGAAGATGGCCATTATGGCGGCTTGCAAGAAGAATATCACAATATAAGCCACTGCTAAACTCTTCTTTGAATGAGTGTGGGTATACTTTGGAATCCAAAAGTATATCATCTCAGATCAGGACAACAGGTTCCTTAGTACATTTTGGTCAAGTCTCTAGTCAATGTTGGACACCAAGCTCACCATGTCCACAACTTTCCATCCCCAAACTGGTGGCCAGACAGAGGTCGTCAACATGATGATCATGCACATTTTACGCATGTACAACTCAAATCATCCACGCACATGGGATGAAAACCTCCCCTATGTACAACATAGCTATAATCGGTCCCTCCCCAGCTCAATCGACCACGACCCCTTTCAGGTGGGCTTGGGATTCCAACCACTATGTCCCATTGACGTATCCATACCATTTGCAGCTACTCAGGATAATTCGGCTCATGTCCAGTCTGAATCTTCCAAGGAGAACAACTTCATTGAGCACATTCAGTACATTCGCCAATAGGTTCATGAAATATTGGATAGAGCCAATGCTAAGTACAAGTAGCGACATGATCAACATCGGGTGCAACACAACTTCCAGGTGGGTGACAAAGTGTGGCTACATTTGCAGAAGGAGCGCCTCGGTGGACCCCACCGCAAGCTTCGCTTGCTCTGATATGGGCCATACACCATCACCAAGGTTGTAGGGGACAATGCCTTCAAGCTAAATATCCCACCATTCCTTGGTCTTCACCCAGTGTTCAATGTGGACCGCTTTTGGCCTTACTTCCCACCTCTACTGGACACATCTGACATGGTAGAACAACTCACACCAACATAGTTAAACCCAGACTACATGGAACAAGCCACAACTGATTGGATTCTGAACACACAGATCAAGAACACCCACCAGGAGAGGATCCAACTATATCGAGTTGTCAAAGCAGGCCAACTCCTTCACCAGGGAAAGTGGCTCACCAGGGACAAAGTTCAGAAGAAGTTTCCTCATCTCATGGAGGAACTCAACGCAATGGGGACCATTGCTTCCTAAGGGGGGATGAATGATTCAGGTAGATATTGGTGGCCACCCGCCTATTCCACTTGGACCCTCACCATTGTTTCTTTTAGTTTTTCAGTTTTCGTAATTGTAGTACAATTTACTATTTTTGGCAGTTTTTCGGGTCTTGAACTTCCGGAGCCATTTTGAGGCCCTAAACAATGTTTTTTGGGCATCAACCGATCGACGAATATTATTTTATTTTCAACCATGATATTCGCTATGACTAGTTGTAGTCCTCAGATATATCTTTCTAACGATGTATCATATGCGTCAAACGAAGATAGTATGCAAAAGTTACGACCCCGGGAAATTGATGTACCAATTTACCCCGACGAGGCCCATATTCTAGTGTTTCATCTCCTAGGGTTAGGTTGTGGATGCTTAGGGTTTCCATTGTTTCTCAATAACATATAGGCCTTTGAGCCTCATTGTAACACAGAGTTCAGAGGCCTATAGCCACCACATCTCTTCTTAGAGATAAGCTACCAACACCTTAGCTAGTTTAGTTCTATTATGTCTGTAAACAAATTTCATTTTTTTTATATTAATGAAATGAAGTGTTATTTATGTTGCATCTTTGTATTCATGGTTATTTGTGTATTATATTGCGCTCCTGCATAAATTCAGATCATTAGTTTTTCTTGTGTTCATAGTGATCCCAACCTTCACACAAAAGGACTCTAAGGCCTCTAGGCATACAACAAGGTCTTTGTGATAATCCATATTATGTTCACCCCTCCCCTAGCATTATTGTTTATACATTCCTATAGCTTATTGATGTAAACACTAGAGAGTGTGGTGTAGACGAGGAAACCTTGTTTCAATGTGATATCAATGTTGAAGCTATATAAAAGACCCTTTGTAGTTTTGATTTTATTATTTTCTTGAATTGTTGAAGCTCTCTAAAAGACCCTTTGCAATTTTGATTTTATTCTTTCCTTGCTCATATAACTTGTATATTAGTGTCCTCCAACCATTTGAGACATCCATTTTTAAATGTGGGTTGATCATGATGCTTCCGTAGTTACCCGCGATCAAGGTATAAATTTGACGAGCACTCCTACCAAATTTTTTATGACGGGTTTCTTCTTAAAAGTGCCCATGCCATGACATTTTTATTTTATTTTTTCAAGTCATTAAAATATTATGTGACATATGTGTTTTTGTTCATTTTTATTGAAATACAAAGGCATCCCATGTCCAACATAAAATTATTATGAAATTGCATGTACAATAACATCATTAAATTGTTTCACATGTGCCATTAAAAACATAAACATAAAAGCTTAACATATTACCTTGATATAACAACTTGCACACAATGTCAATTTTGAAAAGCACCTAAAAAAAGTTTCCAACTCCTTTCGATGTCTATCACTATACACAAACAATCCACTTAAATAGGATATGCATGCAATGATGGCAAGATAGCTACAAAAAAAATAGTTCAGATGCAACTTGAAGTCACCACTCAAGAATCAGCTCAAGAATCATTACTCATGCACTGAGTAGAATTTCTAATATTTTCTATCCTCTCGGTGGTAACTATCCCAAGCCTCAATCATTATTGTTGTCAATGGATTCCATTTGGGCATTCTGGACATTCCACATGTACTTATATTTTAAAAATTGTTAAGAGTAAAGTAGGGGTCAATGGGAACAAATGAATATAAAACTTGTCCTATTTTAATTATTAGTGAAAGTTGTCCAAATTTTCAATTTTTACTTTTTTAAAAAATAGTTTTAAATTTAGAAAAAAATTTAGACTTTTACCTTTTCAAAAAATTGTTTTAAATTTAGGAAAAATTTTAGATTTTTACCTATTGTTTTTACCTCTCATATCAGTGTTTTTCTTTGACACAACTTACAATTGAAATTTATGGAATTTTCTTTTACTTTGAAACAACTGTCCATTGAAATTTATGGAATTTCTTTTACATTAAGTATTTGCAAACATGGTAAATATCTCTCTCACTCACACACACACATACATATATATATGGTTACGAGTAAATTTTCAACTTGCTCATCATTTTGAGGGTTTTAGGAATTAAGTGGATATCACTCATGACTTGCATTGTACTTTTTAAAACAACCTTTGTGCAGTGTAGTCTAAACGTTCTACTAAATGTCTCTTTTCTGGTGATATTTTCTGGGGACCTTTGCCCCAAGAAAAATTGTTAGATCCTCAGATTTGAGTGATTATTTCTATATAATCCTAATGCACCAAGGGTTTTTCAGCATGCTGAATCCATTTCTACATTCAGAAATGAATTTTAAACAACAAAAAATAATAATTTCATACAGATTTATATCGAAAAAACCATTTTATAGAACAATTAAACAACACCTGCCATCTCCTTAAAAAAAACTTTAAAATGGGATATACAATTAAAACCAACATTGCCGTTTGGGTTTAACACGCTGGAGATTTTTAAGTGCCTTGATTTCGACCAGTGTTGGCTGCGTTCTTTTTCAACATTATTTTTGCGGTAGCAATAGATGAAACAAAAGAGAAAGTATAAAAACAGGAGAGTTGAGCGACCTGTAAAAAAAATAACGAGAAAAGCAGTGTGAAAGTAACACAAACTGCATCCGTGCTTTTGGCATTTAAGAAAAACATTTTTCGGAATAGCATTTACCTATGAATTTATAAACAAAGTTAAAGGTCTAGGGCATTACGAGAATCGAACTCGCGGCCTCTCACACCCAAAGCAAAATTCATACCAATATTAATAAATTTTCCCAACAATGTGGTAGACGAATTGTTTATTGAAGTACAGTGTTCTGAAATGTGTATTGATAATAGGTTGAGAAAAAGATGTTAGTGAAGTCTATTACCGCGAGAAGACAACCGAAGGCAGATAGGAATGAATAACAATCAGGTTTTTATAAATTACACACAGAATTGCAATACTGGCGCATACGAATAACAATGGATAAATGGTCCAATGAATAAATAGTGAAATTTATAACTCATCTTAAAAATCACATCAAGCTGCTTTGCCCGAGTGGTTAAGGGGGAAGACTTAAGATCTTCTGCACATAAGTGCGCGTGGGTTCGAACCCCACAGCCAGCATTTTTCCATTTATTTGTACTACCTGTTTCTTGTTTTTGATTGCGTCTATAGTTGTGGGTAGGGATCTAGCTAGTGCCTAGGCCTATAAAGGAAATGGTGGTCGAGGTGGATCAAAGTTTATGACTAGTGTAGGTCCACGTAAGGTGTATTTTTTTTTCTAAGCTATGTTGAGCCTAGGTCGGGGCCAGCCCCGCCCCAATGTTGGTGTATTTACTCCCTCGCAAGTGCATCATATGGAGGACGAGGAAGTGGACTTTGAAGGAGACATTGTGCGTACAAAGGAGATTTTATTTTTGAATGTAGATTTTGTACTGATACAACAGAGATACAACAGAGTAGGAGGTATCTATCCAAGGCTAGTTTGGGGTTGTCTGATCTGCCAACTGATGATGATTTGACTGTTTCTCCTTCCAAGGTCGACGAACATCCATGTTTCAAGGAGGGGATGAGGATTGGTACATCGATAGGTTTAACTCTTTCTGTTTAGGCTCAATCTGTCAAAAGGATTAGTTGGTGATCATTATCGAATTCATTATCCCCCTCCACAAACTGTTGGCTTGTCTTCGTCGGAGGTGATCAGATCAAGTTCAAAGGTGGTGAATGGAGAAGGGTCGAAGCAGGATATTTCTCCTAAGAAATTGATTTCGAAGAGTAGGTGATGGAAGGTAAAGAGAGAGCAAAGAAAGATGGTGGTAGGGGCAGACGTGGAGATCAAAGCAATCCCTGAGTTGTTGAGGAGAATGGTGGTTGATAGATTCTACGGGAAAAATATAAGTTCCTTGGCTTCGAGGGACTGGATTCTCGCTAATTGGTCGAAGGTGTTGGGATATCGGCCATAGTACCATGTGCTTGCTCTATGATGGATTTGCTTAGCTTAAGTGTTAGTTTCCATTGGGAAATAAGCAATTTCCTTAGGTGCAAACCTAACTAAGACACTAAGACAGACTGGCATTGGGCATGGGTTCAGGTTGAAGTGGACATGAGGGAAGGATTTCTCGAAAAAATTGAACTTGTGTGTAGTGTTTTTTCATGGATGCGAAGGATATATTATTGGCGGGTTCCATTTTGTTGTTTCAGATGCCATGAAGTTGGTCACCTCTAGGCACAATGTCGAAGATCTCCTTCCCAGTTTCCTCCTTTCAAAAGACATGGAAATGGAAAATCATGGAAGATGAGAGTGGACAAGAAAAGGTGGCAAATGCACAGGGGTATATTCGTCAAAGCCCCAAGGTCAACCAAGTTGAAATGACAGATGGTCCCTCTTAGAACTCTTTAGTTATGAAGTCTAGTAAGTTTGTGAACCCTGTTTCTTCTTTCCTGCCTTAGTCTCTTAATGGGGTTTTTCATCCTTTTGTTAACCCTTGTACGACCAAGGAAGATTCAACAATAGGAGTTTTGCCTTCTTCTACATATTTACCCCTCCTGTTGTGGGGAATGTACCTTCCTAGATAAAAGTTATAAACCCTCATCGTGATGTGTGCCCACCTTCTCCTCCTCCTCGAATAAGGGTCAACCCTCTAGTTGGCATTCATCTCTCTCTTCCCCTTCCCCTTTAGCTTCCTCATCGGATAGTAATTTTTCCAAGACCTCCCTCAAATGTGATTACCTTATGAGAACAAAGGTCAAGCTAGGACTTTTGGAAGTAATTGCGGGGGTTTGGTGTTTGATAAGACCCCGGGTGGTTAGGTGGGAATAAAATCACACATTTCGTTAGCACAAATCCAAGAAAAGAAGGATATAAGAAATGGTAAACAATACACTATACTGTGGGCCCTTGGAGTAGGGAAATCCCATGTCAGGGGTTCTAAAATATTGTTCTCTCATTCAATGCACATGGGGTTTGGGGCACCCCAAAAAATATTGCACTTAAAAGGCTCGTGCAAGCTAGTGGACTAGACAACGTTATGATCCAAGAAACAATGTGTGAAGGTGATAAGGCTTCATAATCCTTTCAACCATGGTTAAAACATTGGTCCTTTTGTATGATAGACCCAGAGGGCCTTTTGAGAGGCTTACTCACTTCTTGGAGCCCTCGTTATAGGGTCTTTTCCACGTCCCTGATTTCATCTGGTATAGTGGTTGACATGGAGGATTGTTTTTTCAACACAATGCCGAGTTTGGTCAATGCAAATGGGCCATATGCAGACAATTGTCCTTTTTGGGAGGGCTTGAGCATTTTTGGGGTCATGTCTTCTTCCAATGCCATACTTGGAGGTGATCTCAATTTTATGTTCTCAATTAGGGAGGTGTGGGGATCCCGCCCTCATAAAGATCGACAGGAGGGATTATTTTCTCATTGGATTGAAAAGAATCATATTTTTTATCTGGAACCCTCAAATTTTTCCCAAACTTGGTGGAAAGGTAAAAAAGGGGATAAACTGGTGGAATGGTAAAAAAGGGGATAAACTGGTGGAATGGTAAAAAAGGGGATAAACTGGTTGTTAAAAGGCTAGATAGATTCCTTATTTCATAGGATTTTCTAGAGAACTACTGATCTTTTAAGTCATGGGTTACAGTGGGGGGAATTTCTGATTATATGCACATACTTCTGAAAATAGACAAAAGGGGGGTAAAGTCGTCGTCCCCGTTGAAATTCAACCAGGCATGGCTTTGGGAGGATGATTATAGAAGTTTGGTCGAGTCAACCTAGACCCATGTGAGCTAGGATGTTAGGTGTTCTTACATGCATCAATTCATAGGTAATCTATTTAAAATAAAAAAGGCCTACAAATTGTGGGCTAAGGCTTTCAACATGAAAGATTCATCTCGTTTATGGGAAATCGAAGCTAAGATAGAGGTTTTCTTGGTAGATAGGTCAAACGACTCGCTCTTAGCAGACAAATAATCAAATCTTAGCAAGTTATTGAAAAATAAACAAGATCTACTAGCCTTTGAAGAATCTAAGTGACGCCTTAAGAGCAGAGAAATCTAGCTTAATGAGGGTGACAACAATACCAATTTTTTTCATAGTTATGAAAATTTTCGTAAGAAATTGAATTCCATTTGGGAAATCAAGGATCAAAATGGTTAGTAAGTCTCATCCCATGAGGATATCGCCGAGGCAGGAAACTCCTTTTTCTCCAGCATCTTCAAGGAACCTGAGGGATCCTTAGATCTATCATCGAGGATATGAATGTGTCCCTTTGGGATGAAATTTCAAAAGGTGAAATCCTTTCTACCCTTTCAGCTTTCCAAAAGAGAAAGAGTTTGGGCCTTGATGGGTCTAACAATTGAATTTTTTCTAGGTTTTTTTTATTTGCTTAAAGTTGATTTATTAAAAGTGGTTCAAGAATCTCAGAGGTCAGGTAAAATTATGGAATCCTTCAATGAGACCTTTCTTTCCCCGATACTAAAAGCTCAAGAGGTTATCTCTTTCAATGATATCAAACCTATCTCTTGTTGTAACTTGATTTATAAAATCATCTCTAAGATTATAGCAAACATGCTTAAGCCTATCCTAAGTAATATAATATCAGAGGAGCATTTTGTCTTCTTTACAAAATAGAAATCCATGACATTGTTGTGTTGGCTCAAGAAGCAATGCACTCATTACAGACCCAAAAGATCCCCTCCATAGTTATGAAGTTATATCTCTCAAAAGCCTATGATAAAGTCAATTGGTTTTTTATCAGACTTGCATTAATTCAAATGGGGATGAACTTGGCTATTGTCAATTGGATTATGGGATGTATAGAGTCAACTTCCTTTGCTATCCTTGTAAAGGGATCTTCGTCATCAATCTTTCACTCCTTGACAGGACTTTGACAAGGGTCTATGCAAGAATTTCAGGCTCTTAGAGACATTCTGGATTTTTTTTGCTCAACCATAAGAATGCATGTCAATATGGCTAAGTCCTATATATTAGTATGCTCCATTCAGATGGAAATCCAAGCTCAATTGGAAAATATTCTTTCTTTCTCACATAATAATATTGAAGTAGGGTTTAAATATCTCAGGGTTGAGCTGAAACCAAATGCTTATTCATTTGAAGACTGGTTGTGGGTGAACCATTGGCTTTCGAGAGGAGGTCATTTCATACTTCTTCAATCTTTACTGAGTAAAATCCTTGTCTATTGGGCATCCATTGCAAAAGTTCCTAAAGGCATATTAATGAAAACAAAATAAAAAACATGTGTTTAGTTCCTATGGTCGGGTAGAAAGGATGTTGATGGTATTCCTCTCATCAAATGGTCATGTTTAGCTATGCCAAAGGAGCTGGGTGGATGGGGGATCAATACTTTTTTTTGGTTTAGTAGGGCACTACTAGCCAAGAGCCCGTGGAGGCTTATTTACAACAAATTGCTATGGGGGAGAGTGATGGTTTCTAAATATCTGGCCGATATGTTGTTTGAAGAATGGTTCCGACTGCCCAAGAAATATGTGGCAAATAGTTCTATTGTATGGAAAGATCCGGTTGATGCTTTCCCCCTAATCAGGGATTGTACAATTTGGTGTGTAGGAAATGGAAGAATCCCAAGAACATGTGAGGATACTTGGGATGGATCAACAAGTACGCATAAACTATCTAATGTGCTAGTGTCAGAGCTTCATAATATTGGAATGTATTCTCTTTAGGGTGAGAGGGCCTACGGGTAGGATCTTACCAGGCACATTGAATGGATTTCAACAACAAACATAGGTCTAATAGGTGGAAAAATGGAGGAGTGGAACTACTACATTAGAAATTCGAGATCAAATTTCATTAGTCTATAGGAAGAGGAGGTCGACTCATTGAATTGATCGAAGAACTTGCGCTTGGGAAATTTTATGATGAAGTTTGGTTATTTAGCCATTGCAGAAGATGCATTCTCTGGAGAGAGGAAGTGATGGTGGTCCTTTGTGTGGAAATTTCATGCACCATTAAAGATGAAGGTTCTCATGTGGCTAGATCTTAAGGACAAACTTTTAACATGGGAAAATGGTCTAAGAAGAGGTTGGGTGGGGCCAAATAGATGTTATCTATGCAAGGTGGATGCATAGTCATCTATCCATTTGTTTGTCCATTGTTCATATGTCCAATAGGTTCAGTCATTCATTTGTTTTTCCATTAACCAAAGAACGATAGTTTCATTAAAACATTACAATACAGGAGCATAGCTCAACCATCGACCATAACAAAATATCAAAACTGAGTATATATACTCAAACATGATGCAACTACGAGGAGCATGATTGGACCCCTGCATTCAAAGCTTTCAGTCGACACCCGCCCTGTCAGACTATGCAGGCATTCTTCTGTCAGACGCGAGCTCAGATCAGCATGGGTGTTGCAGGAAAATATGCTTGCAAGAGTACCATGGGCTGACAATTTAGTCCCCAAGACTGGACCTTCCATACCTTCCATTTATGGAGTGAGCTGAGGTTTCAACCACCACTCCCTTTTTCATTAACTTCCTTCATCGGGATCAGGTCGGGACTTAATGTCCAGGGATCTACCATGTGCTCCTAGCGGCCCTTTGAGTCAACCCAACACCTTGAAACGATTATGGTCTCGGTCTTTAAATCACACGGGCATCTTTGGCTTCTAGTGTAGGTCTCATGAAATTCACACTCTTTCTTTTGTGCTCCCAAAGCTCCTGGTGCCAGCTCCTCCTTTACTGCATTTTTCCTCCATATGACCTCCGACAATGACCATGGGCCCAACTCCTAGGTGCATCACGATTTTGCGTTTCGAGGGCCTTCACATCACTTGACTACAAAATCCTGATACCCGATATTGCAAAAATTCCCTTCTTCAAATCGACGGTCAGATCTGCTATGCATCTGATGGCCACGATTTCTCCCAAAACTCCCTAAATTCACTTCCATGAACCATCAGATCGGCTGCCACCTGTCCCTATAATATCCACAGTCTAGATCATATCGGGATTTCGCGTCTCGAGAAGTTGAAAGGCTACTCACTCCCCCTTCTCCCGATTTCCGAAATCGTGAGATGGAGCCTAGAGATCACTAACTCCTCTCCTTAACTTTCAACAATTTGACCCCGACTATGACCAAGTGCTTATCCAAAAGGTGCGTATCGGGATTTCGCGTCTCGGGAAGTTGAAGGAATACTTACCTCCCCTCTCACGATTTTTGATTTTGCGCTCACCTCAGATCGATTGTCCACGACTTTCCTCGATCCAACGGACCAAATCATATCGGGTGTTTGCACCTCGCGAGTCCTAACAACTTTTCCTCTGCACTTCTCGAGTTATTAAACTGCGAAATGTTGATCCTGCGCCACGTGCCCTTATGAATTGAACGATCCAGATGATTTTGGGTGCTTGGACCTCTGTCTGACGTTAAACCTCGCGTAACTTTATGATCCCGATCGCCCGAGGGCCACAAATCTGAATTTTGAATGGAATCTCCTCTGTTGAAAACTAAACTTGCTCTCTCTCTTGATTTGAGTCCATATCAGACCGCTCTAAGTGTTTCACTTTGTGCTCATGGCTATGGCTTGCGTAAAATAAAAAATCGGATGTCTGGCTAAGGGTTCAGGAAAACAAAAAGATCATTGACAGAGGTAACAAAGATGAGTGCTTAAACAAAAAGGGGCAAACAAATCAACTCTGCTGGTTGAAGGGGAAAATTTAAAGACATGTCCTACAAAAGAGAGAAAAACAGGGCATGGGCATAGACTTGGGTATAAACCACCAACTCACAGGACCCTGACAAGTTCATGTGATAACATTGGCTCCACAGGGGATGGAATGCTCCTTGCAAGATACCAAGAACGCGTAGTTTCAGTGCCTTATCCATTAGGCTATAGAGTCGTTGTAAAAACAAAAACAAAAAACAAAAAGTGATATTTACAGTGACATGGGAAACCTCTCATGGATTTAAGTAACAAACATTTTCAAAAAATGCCCATTTACAAGGCTACCAAAAACATCAACATCCTCCAAATTTTGCAACTTGTAAGTGTTGTTTGAAAAAACTTGATAAATTTTGAAGGGGCCAATCCATAAGGCCTCAAATTTACCATTCTTGCCTTTATCTTGCTTGGGCGCATCCCATTTTAGTACTAGATCTCCCAACTGGAAATCCTCCTTTCTTACTTTTCTATCAAAAGCCTGCTTGATCTTCTGTTGATGTTGATGTGCTTTGTCCAGTAAATTCTCTCTAGCCTGTTGCACTTCTAGGAGCTGCTATATCCTTTTGATCATATCATCAGGTTCTCCTTGGAAATCTTGGAAGAAGTTTCCACGGGTAAGGCCAACTGAGAAGAAAATATGGCCTTAATTCCATATACAAGTTGAAAAGGATAGACACCAAGAGATTTCTTTGTTGTCACTCTATCAGCCCATAGAGCAAACTTGAGCGTTGAATCCCATGCTTTCTTATTGTCCTCTAACAATTTTTTGATGATCTTTATAAGGCTCTTGTTAGAGGACTCTGCTAGTCCGTTCCATTGAGGGTAATAAGGAGTTGAGTGAATCAATACAATCCCAAACTGTTCACATAATTGAATTAATGGTTCGACCTTAAAGGATGCAACATTATCAATGACAATTCTTTTTGGACAGCCAAACGTTGCTATAATATCCTCAAGAAAACCAATGATTACCTTGTGAGAAACACTCCTTGTGGGGATAGATTCTATCCTCTTGGTAAAGTAATCTATGGCATTCAAGATCCACCTGTGCTGACCACTGGAAGCCAGATGAATCTCCCCGATAAAATATATGTTAGGGTCCTAACCCACACATAGGTAGATCAATATATTCAGATGTAACAAAGGTCAATATTAGTAAGGCCTTTCAATAAAATAGAATAAGGCGGATGTAAGAAGACCTAATAGAATCTTCCGGTTCTAGAAGGATCTTCCTCTAGATGCTTCTCTTGATAGACATATTTAGTATAAATAAGGGTTGAGGGTATGAAAACCCTAGCTGGGAGATTATTGTAATAGAGCGTTGCTCAATTGGAGGTTGCCCCCTCAGAGAGGCCTGTGAACATTGCTTTCTGAATCAAAGTGTTATTTCTGTTGTTGTTCTTATATCATTTCTGTGTTATTTTGGAGATTATGCTGGATATATTACTGATATTCTGCCATTTCTAGCATTTTATTTTTGTTCTACATATTTATTATATCTTGTATCTTGCAAGTGGTATCAGAGCACTTTCCTTGGCAGAAATTGTGGGAATTTTTTTCTAGGGTAGAGATGTATTCCGGTGTCTTTAATCCACAGAGATCTGTCTTTACGCACATAAACCCACGGTTGAGGGATTCATACACGTAGGAAATACAAGCGGTTCTCAAGCGCACATCTGTTGGCCACCCTTGTAACCCCTGTTGGTACCCCTTCGAGTGGTAGCACATCAGACAACACCTGTGTACGGATCGACCTAGATTTCCTAAAGCCCTCTTTAGATAAACCTATCGGCCGCCAGACTACTATAGTGTCACTGAGAACAACACTCGGGAAGATACTCTCTAGTACCTGGGTATTTGGGTAGTATGGCTAAGGGTACGGTCTATCCTCCTTAGTTAGTGCCCTAAGATATTGGGCCGAGTACTACTGTTGGACCCCGCACGTATATCAAATAGCTATAGCATAGGGAAAACCCTTGTTTGTAGAACCCTTGAATACTTAACCCTTGGGGGACAGAAACATAAACAAATTAAAACATACCAGATCTATTGCCGCGCAACTATGTTCAGGTTGCCAAGTAAATACACATTTCTTTCTGGTTAAGCATTTGAGGATTTCATCACTGCAGTATTCTTCAGATCGGAGTATAACTCTGCAGGTGTAAAAAAAAAATAAAAAAAAAGTCTGGAATTTTTTTCACCATTATTTGAGACCTATTGCATTGGATTCATCTCTCCGCCCTTATCACATTTATCCATATCATTTTTCGGAAAAAAAATTTACCCCGCCCACCCCTTTTCAGTTCACCCATCCTCATGGCCCATACCCATAGCCAAGATCTGGAAACTCGCTTCAACACCTTGAAATTTGGTTTCGTTGAAACCCAAAAAGAAGTGAAACAACTCAGTGCTACTGTTGCCTCCATTGATTCATCCATCAATACAACCATAAATACAACCATACTGTCCTCAATGGAAGAAGTCAAACAAGAACTGACCACCCAACTTGAATCTATATTTGTATCCCTCTGCACCAAACTGAAGATCCCTATAGATGACCATTTCTCTGAAGCCCCTCCAAAGACCGAAGGCAAACATTCCTCCCATTCCCATACCTTTCAGAACCATCACTTTCAACGTGACCTACACCTTCCGCGGGTGGATGTGACCAAATTTGATGGCTCATACCCCACTGGTTGGGTAACCCAAATGGAACATTATTTCTCTTTATACGTCATCACAGATGACTTGGCCAAACTCCGGTATGGTGTTCTCCATCTAGATCAAGAACGTTGGTAATGGTGGCAATGAAGAAAAACTTCCCGTCAAGGGTATATTG
>JZKD02S1769794.1:1172-13250 GCA_000966675.3 Picea glauca | reverse complement strand
GACACTGCAAATATATCCAATATTTGGTCTTCGACTTCAGATCATAAAATGCAAAGCAAAGCTATAAACTATTCGGCCTTTTTTGCTTCAGCAGTGACTCAAAGACAGCCCGATTTAAAAACCCAGTTTCTCATGGATTAATATACAATTTCCATAAATGCCTCCCATTAATTTAATTATATTACAGGAGATGCATGAAAACAGATGGGCCGAAGTTCCTGAATTAAAAATACAATCGATATGCATGAAACATATAAATAAAACCCTACGAAGCTCACCAGGAAACTTCCGACATGGGCGAGTTACCTACTCCGCCCGCATTTTGCACGGCTGCCAATTATATTATTATGAGTAAATCGGCTTTTATTGTATGTTTTCCATTGTTTTATATTGTCTGATCTCGTGGAACGCAGGCCGGCCGTTTCTGCTTTTTACGTTTTTTCTTGACCGACATTGTCGGATGACGCAAATTGTTCTGGCAGCTCCGCTACACAGTTTAAAGATTTATGGGTTACGCTGAAATTATTATTTTTAACACACTTGCTCTACAGAACTTACTTTACCTTATTTTTATTATTTAGAGGATTATTTTATTCATGATAACTTATTTTATATTACATATAAGTTTATTTTATTTATATATAAAACTTTAAATTTTATATTATATATGCTTGGATTTTTATTTATCTATAAAACTTTATATTTTATATTATATATACTTAGATTTTTATTTTATATTATATATATTTAGATTTTACGTGATCATTATTTGTAATTTAATTAAAGATAATAATGGGTTAGGTGATGTAAAGTTTAGCCTTTTTATACCCACTGATAGGCATGGTATATAGTGTTGAGTTAGGTTTGACTTTTTATTAGTTTATGGTTGACCATAAAATATACATCCCTTTATCTAAAGTTTTAAAAAATAATGATTAATTTTAAATTTTAAATCTCATTTATCTGAAATCTTATTGGCCAAAAACTTTGAAGTCTTATTGTTGCCTTCACTTCCCCCAATGTAAATTTAATAAATATTTATGCCATCTAGTCATTTCATGCCTACTCCTCTCCCTATCTCCTTAAACAATATTTTCATTGGAAATCACTTTAATCAAGTTGATTATTGAATATATAAAACTTTAAAATTTACGTTCTATATGCTTAGATTTTTATACAATCATTATTTCTAATTTAATTAAAGATAATAATGGGTTAGGTGATGTAAAGTTTAACCTTTTAATAGTGTTTTCGTTGAATTTTATGGAAATAAATTTAATCAAGTTGATTGTTGGATATGATATGCATGACTAGATTTGAAATTGATGGTTGAATATAATCTTTTTTTTCTTACGAATTGAGTAATCTTGAAAGCATGTTTGAGTTGATTATTGAACACGGCAAGTTTATTTTTCTAAAATAAGAATTGAAGATAATACAATTTTTAACTAAGTTTTATGTTTTTTATAAATTAAAAAAATTTACATTTATTATTTAGTGTTTAATTATGCAAGTTTTTATAGTTAGTTATAAAAAAAATTACATTCATTATTTAGTGTTTAATTATGCAAGTTTTTATAGTTAGTTATAATGTTAGAGAATTTTTTAGATAAAAATATTCAATATTTGGAGTGGACACTTCACCCATCATTAGGGAAAATGAAAGCTAATACATTGAAAAAGAGTGTTGAGATTGAATTTGTAGGGAAAGATCTGTATGCAAAATCCGTTGAGAAGAGTTAGTAAAATATTAATGAAAAAAAAATTAATTATTGAGATTGAATAGTATTAGTAATGGTAATTGAAGGTTAAGGGATTGACTTAGACTAATGATTAACAAAATATATTTAACTTGAAATAATAATGAAAATCGAAAACTAGATAATAGTTGATAGAAGTTAATACAATATTAATAAATAAATAGAATTAATTATTAAGATACAATAGTATTAATGATAGGATACTATAGTATTAGTAATGATAATAACATAAATTGAAGACAATGTGTCACAATGGTTTAGTCCAAATTTTGGACTAAACCTCTACAAGAATGATAGAAATAAACTATTAGAAAGAAGCTCAAATGCTTATTATTCACAAGTATGATGTCACTATAACATAGAAGACATTGTTTGAGCAAGGATGAAACCACAAATTAAAGTCTATAGCTTTATGTTAGATCTGAATAAGGGACAATAAAATTAGAATTGATGTCGAGATTTGAATAAGGGACAATAAAATTAGAATTGATGATAGAAGGAATAAGCGTATTTGACCAAGTTACAACCTTCCATGGAAAGATGTCACTGTTCTATTTGATTGAAATGACATGAATATGTTGGAAGGTTAAATTATACAAGAATTGTAAGACAACAATCCATAGTGAATGGAAAACACATGGTCAGACATATCCTAAAATTAAGCAATTTCTGGAAGAGGTACAACAACTAAATATGCAGGCCTTGGTCAACAGAATTAAGCAGTTTCTGGAAGAGATACAACAACTATATATGCAAGCCTTGTTCAACAGAGTGGTGTAAATAATAAACAACATGCTATGACATGACATACCAGATTTATTTCAGTTAGGTAATAATAAACTATTAGGTAGTGATATTTCAGTTTTTTTATTTGATGTTATAGAATGGAATAAAGAGTAAAACACATAACAACATTCAGAGCACCACTAAAGATGAATTCTGATGAGTTAAGAAGGAAATGACAGTGTTCAAATTGCTAGAATCTAAAGCATTATTTGAGATGAATTTCAGACCATTTGATATCCAATTTAAACATATAAGAATCAACAGATGAAAGATAAAGAAAACAAGACGAACATACATGAAAGGAACACAAAATTCAAGTCATCACCACTAGAATCTTTGGTATGAAAAAGCTTTGGACATCCGCACTAGTATTTCATTGAAATTCAGAAAATATGTACAATGTTCAAGACAAAATGTCCATTGTGTTAGATAATCCAAAATACAAATATCATAGTTTAAAAAGTTAGAATAAAATGATTATTAATTTACAATACTAAATTAATAATCTAGAATATTTAATTAATAAATGGAGACATTTAGAAATAGAGTATTGTTGTAAAAGATATGACTCTAGAAAGGTGTCGTATCTTAGGCTCTAAATTAGGAGTATAGTTAGAAGATTGTTATGATAGCATTTATTGTAAATGGACACTTGTTTATTTAATAAGTGATCCATAACTAGAGTTTGTTAGGACATTTAGCTTATATATAACTCATTGCAAGAGTGTTGAGTTGCTTGGGTGTAAACTCTTGCAAATTCTCATATGTAATTTCTTTTCCTATTTAATAAAAGTGTGTGTCTAAGGACACTTCTGCCATTATTGTGGTATTAGAGCTCCAGTAATGCCGCTGAACTGAAGATGATATTAGCTGATCAAAGGAATAGATTCGAGCTCTATAGGCCAAGGAAAAATGTGGGCTCATTCTGTCAGTAAATTGGTCAGTTATTGTTCAAGTTTTTAAAGGGATATTTTTTTTTTTTTTTTTGCAATTATTTCATGCCTCAATGGACTCTGACAAACTAATTTTACAAAATGCAAATCCTGTGGACGTAAATTGTCTGAATTAGATAATGTAATCGTCGGAGATAAAATTGTCTGGATTAAAGAATGTAATTGTTTGAACTTGATAATGTCCGCTCATGTAAATTGTCAACAATCCTGCATTCAACAGTCCATGAATGGTCCGACCTACCGAATCAGATAAACACAGGTAACATTTTTTTTGCTCTCTCGAGCACACTCCATCAGAAAATTGATCCTTTCAGGAAGCAGGTGGTCATGTACAGTTTTACAGTTGATTTTCACTGTATAGGCTCCAATGAGATTTGAATTTGCAACTGTTATTGTGAATAGAGTGAATGCAATATCCGTGGGCGCTGAAAGGACTTGCGTGATTCATAAGTGATCCAAGTTTTGAAAAGTTTTGATTTTTTTTTGAATTTTGTCAGAGTTTACACCCGACTTAATCATCATTCGAATGAGTTAAGTCAGAGTTTAGTCGAATGATGATTAAGTCGAGTCTTGGGC
This sequence comes from Picea glauca, assembly GCA_000966675.3. Classification (NCBI taxonomy): domain Eukaryota; kingdom Viridiplantae; phylum Streptophyta; class Pinopsida; order Pinales; family Pinaceae; genus Picea; species Picea glauca. The sequence goes on along the minus strand of JZKD02S1769794.1, from coordinate 9,175 downwards.
ATGCTGGGGAATAAACGACTACGCCTTCAATACTCACTGTAATAGCGCCTTTACCAAGAGCACTTAACTTTTTGTCTTCACTTTGTTCGCAAGAGATCTTAGAAATTTCATACTAAGTCCCTTCACAAGCACCGAGAGAGCAGTGGCTTGAGATCAATTTGTCTTTATATTTGTAAATTAGATCATAGGACTGAAAGGGTGCACGCGGTTTTAAAAAAAACATAGGATCAATATATGCCGACCGAAACACTGAAGGTGCTACTCGTCAACGCTCAGAGGCTGCACAATACCGACGCTCTCAGGAAAATGGTGCATGTATGTTGCTTAAAGGATGGAGTGCACAATTATTTGTCACTGTGAATCTGATGCACGATGTGTTGGGAAATGCTTGAAGAATAATCCGTTGTTTCTTTGAACATATTGATAATTAAGAACAATTCAAATTTGTCTTGATTATTGATAGTTTTATTTCCACATGTGAATTATCTTATTATTGTTACTTGCTCTTTTCAAAGGAAATAGTGAAGTACCATTATTTCTTTTAGCCACTCTACTATCCAGGATTGACCTCCTGGTGCTCTAGGACTATCTTTTGTGACTTAGTTTGAGATAACTTGTTCTTCATCGCCAAGCGTCCACTGAGGAATACCAATCAAAAGACTTTGGAGGCAAATGTTTACTTGCAGGTGTATAAAAGGATACACGCATATCAAGTGATTTTTTTTGGGTAACAATTTTTTTGTAACTCAAAGTAATTTTACTTTGAGGGGGGGTAAATTTGCAAGAGCATAGTAAGGAGTAAAATTTTGAAAGTTGCTTTAAATTTGACTAGAGCCAAGTGTCAAGCTCAGTCATTTTTCTCTTGTTTCAACGACTATATGAGGGTCAAGGCCAAGCCCCGATAGATCGTTTTTTTGTGTGTGATGCGTGTGGTGTGTTTCTCATCTTGATATTTTTTTGCTTGATTCGTTTTTGGTGCGAAGATTCAACACTACAATGTCGAAGTTAATTAATTTGTTCTCTGACTTCGATAAAATTGAAGGCACAAAATCATACAAGACATGGAAACGTTTCATTAGTACTCTTATTTACAATGAACTTTGGCGTGATATATGTAATGAAGATACTAAGCCAACTAAGCCTACAGATGCAGCTATAATAGTAAAATGGGAAGTTAAAAATGCCAAAGCATTAGCACTCATTAAATATTCAGTTAATGATGAGATGTATGTTCACATTGAAAATACTACTAATGCATGGTCTGCGTTGAAAGTTTTTAAGGATTTATTTGATACTCAGCCTGAATCAAAGAAAGTTAATCTTCAATTAAAGTTGCTCCAACAGAAATTGATTGAAGGAGGTGATGCACATGAATATATTTCCAGACTTAAGAACATTAAGCAAGAAATACTAAATGTTGGTTTTCAAACAGTAGATGATAGTTTCATGATCACAATTTTAATTGTTGGATTGCCTTCTTCCTATACACATTTTTTGGAAACTTTACAAGTAACTGGAAAGTTAGACAAGCTTACGTTTTATGAGCTAAGTGAAATGTTATCTCAACACAACAAAACTTTTGGAAAGAAAAAACAAGTTGGGGAAGATGTTTTTTTCACAGAGGCCAGCACAAGTAAATCTTCAAATGACAGTTCTAGAAGCAAAGGAAGAGGACATTTTGTACAAGGTCGTGGTCGAAGCCAAAGTAGAGAAAACAATTTTTCAGATAAGAGTAATTTTCAAGGCAGAGGAAACAATCAATGCAGAGGAAACAATCAAGGAAGAGGGTATTTTCAAGGAAGAGGAAATAGTCAAGGAATAGGCTATTTTCAAGGCAACAGTCAAGGCAGAGGACAAAATCCACACAGAGGTCAAAGCAGAGGCAGAGGACAAAATTCAGGCAGAGGAGGAGATTTAAGTCAAATTGTTTGTAGAAGATGTAACAAAGTTGGTCATTATGCAAAAGATTGTCAAACTTCCATTGATAAAATTTCCAAGTTTCATCAAAACAAAACACAGTTTGCAAATGATCGGGATGATGATGGTTCAAAATATGTCTTTACCTCATCTTCAACATTACAAATTTCCACTGATTTTCAAAGTTATTATGAAGATGTTTGGATTCTAGATTCAGGAGCATCTCAACACATGACTTTCAGACGTGACTTCTTTTGGAATTTTCAAGAATTCCATCTTAATTCCATCTTTCTTGCATATAATACCAAACATACTCCTTATGGAAAATGTGTAGTTAAAGTTTATTTACCTGATATTGGAGAAAGAATGATTTCAAATCTATGGCATGTATGAACCTTTAAAAAGAATTTGTTATCTTTAGTCATGATTTGACAAGCAGGACATCATGTGATTATGGAAGATGGCTTGGTTAAGATTAATTTAGTCAAACATAGTATGAAAAAAATGATGACAAGTTATGAAGATGGAAAACTGTTAAGGATGAAAGGGATAGTTATTCCAAGACATTATGTCTTTGCAGGAGTAGTAAGTACAAGTATTTCACCTATAAGATTGTGGCATGCGAGATATGGACATTTCAACTTTGAAAGTCTCTCTCAATTGCAAAAACAAGGGATGGTTAAGGGACTTCCAACTTTCAAAAAGGAAAATACAAAATGTGAAGCTTGCATTTATGGAAAACAAAGTCGAGAGAGTGTTCCAACAAGTTCATGGCGTGCAAATAGGCGGTTGCAACTAGTTCATATTGATGTATGTGGACCACTACAAACTTCTTTAGGAGGTTGCAAATATTTTTTTCTCTTTATTGATGATTTCAGTAGAATGACTTGGGTTTACTTCTTGAAGCAAAAGTCAGATGTTTTTGAAAAGTTTAAGATTTTTTGTCAACTTGTCGAAAATGAAGTTAAAGAAAAGATCGACACTCTCGGGATAGATAATGGAGGGGAATTCACTTCTAATGAATTCAAAACTTATTGCACAGATAATGGGATAAGAAGACATCTTACAAATTTCTACACTCCTCAGCAAAATGGAGTCGTAGAAAGAATGAATCACACCTTGTTAGGAATGGCAAGATCCATGTTAAACTTTAAAAAGTTAAGTTCTACATATTGGGCAGAAGCAATCCATACAACTATCTACTTAAGGAACATATCTCCAACTGCTTCTTTGGACGAAATCACACCTTATGAAGCATGTTTGGTTCAAACCTCGAGTTAAACATCTCTGAGTTTTTGGATCAGTATGTTATGCCTTAGTTCCGAAAGAAAAACGAACTAAGCTTGACTCAAGAAGGTTGAAATGCACAATGATTGGGTATTCCGATGAGAAGAAAGGGTACCGACTTTTGTCCAATGGAAAATTTATTGTAAGCATGGATGTAATTTTTGATGAAACCAAAAGTAAGAGTGCTGAAGAAATATAAAGTCTTCTTAAAAAGTTAGAAACTAAAGGCAATCAAAGAAAAGGAAAAGTGCAAAGTCAACCAAATTCACATAATTGGTATGAACTTGATTTTCCTTCATCCGACGATGCTACATCCAGTCCATTTACTTCAACAACATCATCTAGGTCTTATAGCAGTTCATCAAACTCTCCTAGCAGCAGTAGTTCATCTGACAATGATTCTCCACCTCTAGAATCTTCAACTGATCGACGAACATCAGTTTACATTAATCCAATTTACAATAATGGAAATTCAAATCCCCAAACAAGTGAACATCAACTACCAAAATGGGCAGTTCAACTTTTGAAAGATGTAAGGCCTAATGAACAGAATAAAACAAGAACAAGGGGATCACACAATAATGAAGGAAATTTTTCTTTGGTCGCAAATGATTTTACTGAACCTTCCACATACAAAGAAGTAGTAAAACATAAAGAATGACAATAGGCTATGGTTGAAGAGTATCAAGAAGTAATTGATAACAACACTTGGAAACTTATTGATTGTCCTACAAGTGTTAAACCCATCATATGCAAACGGGTTTACATAATTAAATACAACCAACATGGAGAAATTGACAAGTATAAAGCACGACTTGTGGCTAAAGGTTTTTCGCAGCAGGAAGGAATTGATTATGAGGAAAATTTTTCTCCTACAACTAAATTGAATACCATCCGATTAACACTTGCATTGGCCACTCAGAAAGGTTGGAAAGTTCATCAAATGGATGTAAAAAGTGCTTTTCTCAATGGAGACTTACAGGAAGATGTATATATGCAACAACCACCAGGTTTTGAAATTGAAGGGCAAGAGCATAAAGTCTGCAAATTAATCAAGGCTTTATATGGGTTAAAGCAAGCTCCCCGAGCTTGGTATACCAAAATGGATGAATACCTTCGAAAAGTTGGTTTTCAACGAAGTGAATCCGATGATCTTTGTATATCTGTCAACATGGTCCATATTTGGTGATTCTTGTTATGTATGTAGATGATTTGATCATTACAGGAAAAAATGATGATCATATTGCACAGGTGAAAAGGAGTTACATGCAGGTTTTAGGATGACAGATTTGGGATTACTTCACTACTATCTTGGAATTGAAGTATTCCAACATCCACATCATATTTTCATTTCTCAGAGTAAGTATGCAACATAAATTCTTCAGTGATTTGGAATGTAGGATTGCAAACCATCTCTTACCCCTATGGAACAACACTTGAGACTTTCAAAATTTGAAGGGGGGGAAATGGTAGACAACACTATTTAGAGAAAGTTGATTGGCAATTTGATTTATTTGACAAACACTCGACCAGATCTATCTTATGTAGTTAGTATTCTTTCACGCTTTATGAAACAACCACAGGGCAGTCACTGGAATGCAACCAAACGAGTTCTTAGATATATCCAAGGAACAAAAGATTTTGGTCTTCTTTACAAAAAGACTAAAGTTTTTGTACTTGGTGGATTTTTCGATGCCGACTTTGCCAGAAGTATTGATGATCGAGCATCAACATCAGGTTATTTAATGAACATGCATTCAACAACAATGTATTGGAATTGTAAGACACAAGCTACAGTTTCCACTTCTACACCAGAAGCAGAATACATCTCATCATGGGAAGCAACATGTGAAATTGTTTGGTTACGCAAAGTTTTGCAGGACTTGGGCATTTCTCAAACATAAGCTACATCATTATTCATCGACAACTAGTCAACCATTAATCTTGCTAAGAATCCAGTTTTTCATTCAAAGGAAAAGCATGTGGACACCAAGTATCATCACATCAGATCACTGATTGCAAAGGATGTCATCAAGCCAATTTATTGTCCTTCAGAAGATCAGATCTATGACATTTTCACAAAACCCCTTGGCAAAATAAATTTTACTAAGTTCAGGGATGAACTTGGCATCTGTTGTAATGTATCTTTGAATCATAGGGGGGAATGTTAGATAATCCAACATACAAATATCATAGTTTAAAAAGTTGGAATAAAATGATTATTAATTTATAATATTAAATTAATAATCTAGAATATTTAATTAATAAATGGAGACATTTAGAAATAGAGTATTGTTGTAAAAGATATGACTCTAGAAAGTTGCCGTATCTTAGGCTTTAAATTAGGAGTATAGTTAGAAGATTGTTAAGATAACATTTATTGTAAATGGACACTTGTTTATTTAATAAGTGATCCATAACTAGAGTTTGTTAGGACATTTAGCTTATATATAGCTCATTGCAAGAGTGTTGAGTTGTTCGGGTGTAAACGCTTGCAAATTCTCATATGTAATTTCTTTTCCTATTTAATAAAAGTATGTGTCTGAGGACACTTCTGCCATTACTTTGTGCTTCTTCCAACCCTTTGGACCTCGCTCCTCATTCAATATATAGAAAAATATCATATTCTATCCTAAGGAGTTCGAAATCCATCTTTTTCCAAAGATAGAAAGTTGTTACAATAACTTAGGAAATAATATTTGCTAAAATCTGCTCATATCCTACTATCTAGGGTTTGATTTTTGAACAACTAAAAATGTGCCAACTGAAGAGAAAATAATGGGATCTGATAGGAGAATATCCAAGCTTCAATATCCATATCATTTTTGGATCAACCTTGCCGAGTTGGAGGTCCATCAAGTCAAATTTCAAAAGATTCTAGAACTTTGTCAACAAATCTGGTTTGGTGAAATTATGGAAAACAAGCCTCAAAGATCATTTCATATCTTCCAAATAATAACACCTATGTAAAAACCGAGAGACGTTTTTGTTATTGGGTCCGTACTTGAAAAAATATTATTTTGGTTCTAAAAAATTCTTCTCCATCTCCTCGGAATCTGCGCCCAAAGAAGATGACTAAAATAGGAAAACATTAAATGTTGAAATCTGGAAAAATTGGCCGTAAATATTCATTTAAATATCTCAAACTATGACACCTGTGTAAAACCTGAGAGAGGTTTTTGTTATTGATTTCATTCTTGACAAAAACCTCTCTTGGTTTTTCCCAAATCCTCTCCAATTGGTCAAAAAATGATCTTGAAGTTTACCACTAAACTGTCATTTGCGTAGCGTGTTGTTGTAGCACGCTGTGTAACTGCAACCTACAACAGTTGTGTAGCGTGCCCTGCAGACTTTGCGTAGCGAAGCTATTTTTTACACTTTTTCCACCTCTGTTTTACTTTGGATGATAGATGATGATGAATTATGGTGATGGTGGCCTCATGATGATGATAAGGCATCCTATAACCCCTTCATCCTTCCTCAAAATGGCATCTGCCTCCCAAAACTTCAAAACCCTAACGTGCCTTAATATTGCAAAGAATGAAGCCAAACTACATCTGATTGATGACCTTCTTTTTTTGATGTATTATCATTGACTATTTCATCATCACTCACCTTTATGATCTTTGAGTGCATCGTTGAATGATTTGACAACTTACACAATGAACTTGTGTAGTGACCTTGGATGAAGGATTTGCAAGTTGAAAAGAGGAGAAACGATGCTTGGAGAGTTTGCTGCATGAAAAATGGAAGGGGAGAGATATTCATAAGCTGAGAAAATACGATTTGACTATTTTGGAGTGATATGACAGTTTGTGTAGCACCTAGGAACTTGCACAACGAGTTTATGCAGTGTGTGTACTTTTTGCAAGTCAAGTACCATAATCATTTGAAAGATATCAAATATGCCATAATAACCTTTGATGACTCTTTTCCTTTCATAATGTGTCATAATGTCCCATGATATCCACAAAAAACCGTTCCACCTAGACTTAAGACTTGACTCTTTTTAACATCCCATTTGATGGTTTATAGCAATAATGACCCACAGACCTTGAAACAACTCATGAGACACAACTCTTTGACAAACCTATAACTCTACCTTGAAAATAATGACACTAATAGATCCTACAAATAAAGGACAATAATGTGATGAAAGTTTCATGGAGAAGCACAATGCCAAGGGGAGCTGCCAAAAGAGAGAAGGTTGTTGGTTAAAAATTAAGAGTACAGTGCAAGGGGGAGTTACTACAGAAAGCCTCATGGAGAAGCACAAACTTAGGGGAAGTTGTAGAAGACAAGGAGATTGTTTTTTGTTAATGTTTTTGCCATTATTATAGTTCTTTTCATTTCAATAGATAATAGCAACATAAGAACAATATCATTGAGAAATACACATTCACAAGAGACACAACATTTATCCTGGGAAACCCTCTAGGGGAAGAAAACCCAACAAAACTTCCTTAATATAAATAGCCAATACAATGCCAAGAGATCTTATGCTAAAATAGAAAGTCCTCTCCCAAGATATGCGCCACTCTCTCTCTCCTTTGTCGGTAACATATCAAAACTTGTCTCTCAAACTGAGCAAGTGAGTTATGTTCAAATGAGGCGCTAGCCTCCTTTATTTATACAATTTCTGGCACGTGTGAAGTGTCTCTTCACTGGCAGGGCCGACTTCTTCATCTGGGTGGGTAAACCCACCTTTATTATATTTCTGGGTCTTCTTATTAACTGTTGGGGCCAACTTCTTATTCTGCCTATTATAATTGTCTGTTGACCAATCCGCAAAAGGGGAT
>JZKD02S1769793.1:42813-56837 GCA_000966675.3 Picea glauca | reverse complement strand
TCTTGGCTAGGTCTTGTTTTGTTATTTTTCTTAGGGTCCCTCTTGTTTCTTATTGAGAGGATTTTTATTGCCTTCTCGGGGATCCCTGGGCGAGGCATCTCTAGGTTTTATTTTTGTGGCTTTTATCTCTTACCAGCTGCTTTTACCCCCTCGGCCTTTAGCCCCTCCTTCCCACAAGATAAGGTGTAACCCCATAAATAGGTCATCCTAATGTCCGGACTAGGGGAATGGGATAGATGAATGGGAGATAAGATGTAAAAGTGATATAATGATGGGAGTGGACGATGACTCTTCAAAATCCCCCCTAGTAGCTAACCAAAACCTATGGGCACAAGCTTGCTAGGGTACCCTGTCAGTTCCCCCAACCATGGTCAAGTGGGTTAGTGTAAGATCCAAGCAGTTGTCAGAAATGAAAGGAATCTGATGCATATATCTGAAAGTTATAATGATCAAACACGACACATACCATGATACCTGGACCAACTACCTCATGGAGCAAGAGTCTTCTCTGATGCAAGTCCAAGCCGAAGGTGATGGATGATGTTGCTGCTGATATGATAAGTGTGATGAAGAAGAAGAAAGATGGGCCCTCCAGGGCCATGCTCAGGTCAATCCTGCTCTCGGTACTCCATGTCTAGGACCTGTGGGCCTCGAGACATGATCTCCTAGTTATCCCTAGAAATCGGGGATGACAGTCAACATCTCATTCTTTTTCTTAATCAGATTGTATTTTTCAAAAATACTTAGTCCTGTGGATCCTTGTGATGGCTGAGTGGTCAAGGTGGTGTCAGTCTGCTTCTTTGATGAAGAGGTAGACATCATTTGTTGACTGCTTGAAAACAATGATGATTGTTCTCCCTCTACTATTGTGGTAGACTGAGTCTCTTCTCGCCTAGATCTGTCAAGGGTATGATTGGTCTTGGGCTTTTTCCTGTAAACTCGGAAATCCTCTACTGAGACTTTAGTGACTGACGGGGAGACTTCCTTTCTAGGCCTCTTCTCTGCTGGTACCTGTGGAGTAATGGTTTGTGAGACACTAGCTAAAAGATGTTGTTGTTTTGAGTCTTCCAAAGTGTTCATTTCCCACTCTGTTCGATTCATGAACTTCTCAATTTCTGGTTTGGGAACATGAGCATATGGAGAGATTTTATTTTTTAGCCTGGTTTCTGCGATAATGCAACAAGGATCATAGTGCCACAGAAAACTGATGTTGAACTTCATCTCCTTCAAAAGTTTATCGGCCATTGCCCCTGCAGCTCGGTTGTTACAGATGAAAGGTCATATATGTCCCTTGATCCTCAATTGTTCTTTCTTCTTGAAGGCTACAAAATAATTATCATCTGAGTTAATTATTTGCCTAATATATTCCGAGGCGAATATGTGCACGAGCAAATATCTAGGCAATTTGTAGGGAGCCAACTCGCATCCATAAATTCTAATCTCTGTGTGGTTCTGGTACAGGTACCAATCTCCAGTCTTGGCGAGGTTTGAGAGATGTAGAATTCGTTGGATTTATTCGTTTATCCTTGGTTCTTGTCTGTCGCTAAGCATGCTTACCACTAGGTGGTAAAACTGATCTATGAATTGATTAAAAGTGAATTTAGGTGAATTCTTTCTCAGTAATGATGTCCAGAATATGACCGGCTGTGGTTTGCCACTCTGATCTAGCTTCTACATGGAAAACAAGAACTTGTCTGTTTGGAAAAACACAAAAAAATATGTCAATATTGAAGAGTATCGGAACATGCCTTCTGTGGGAAACTTGAAAAGTTGTTCATGAATGTTCTCGGCCAGAAAATTGTTGTAGTCGAACTGCGTTGTGGCCCTTTCATCGGTAGAGAAAATAGATAGATAACCCAAGATTGTCTCATCTACCCATTCATCCGAGTAGTATCCAAGTAGACTGCAAAGAGAAGAAAAACTGCCTCAGAACCATATACCAACTGGTATGGGGACATACCAATTGATCGTTTGGTGCTCAGTCTATCAGCCCAGATCACATGAACCAACTTATTATGCTAGGACTTCTTGTTCTCTTGTAGCGTTTTCTTAATGATATTCACCAGACTTTTGTTTGAGGACTCAGCCAACCCATTTCCCTGAGAATAATACGTTGTTGAGTGTCCCAAAGTAATGTGGTATTGGCTACAAAACTCTATAATTATTTTGGATCTGAAAGTCTCTGCAGTGTCAGCTATAATTTTCCCGGGGCATCCAAAATGAGACAAAATATTAGTTTCCAAAAATTTAATGATAACAGAGTTAGTAGCTTGCCTGCATGGTAAAACCTCCATCCACTTCGTGAAGTAGTCTATGGCTGTGAGGATCCACTTATGTTTGCCTGAGGAGGGTGGATGTATTTCTCCTATAAAGTCTAAACCCCATTGTTGGAATGGAGCTTCAACCGATATGGGTTTCATGGGGAGAGGCAGAAGCTTCCTTTTACCTTCGAAAACCTGGCATTTGTGGCAAGAAGTGACTTTCTGATGAATATCAACAAACAATGTAGGCCAATAGAAACCATCTCTGAGAATCTTGTTAGCTGTGGTATTCCAACTTAGATGCCCTTCATAGTCCCCTGCATGGAAATCCTGCAATACCCCGTCAGCTTCATCCTTCAATAGGCAATTAAGCAAAATATCTCCAGGGTCTTTCCAATAAAAGTTTCCTTCTAGAATACAATATTTCAATGCTTTCAGTTTAATAAATCTGGCTTTGGTCTTAGTCAAACCAGGAGGTTCTTGTAAGTTATGAAGTACAAAAATGAGGTCTACGTACCAAGGAGAGTTTAAGAATACCTCTTTTACATCTGGAGTCGCCTGCTCTTCTTGCTCGTCAACTACAACCAAAAAATTGGATTCAACCATTAGTTTGGCCAAACCGTAACCTTTGATCAGTTTAGTGGGTTTTATTTCTATGTCATATTCCAAAATAACCGCAATCCACTTCCCTCTCCTACCATCTGGATTTTTCTGAGTCAGGATAGCTTTTACTACAACATTCGGAACGTAGGCAATTGTGTGAGAATGGAAAACAAAAATGGTGTGCTCAGATGCGAAAGAAAACAAAAATAAATCTTTGGTGTAATATGGACTAATCAAAACCTGGGCTTGGGTGAGTGCATGTTTCACTTGCTCAAATGATTGTTTGGACTCGGTGTTCCATCTGATTTTCGTGTCTTTTTTCAACATATTTGTGATATTCCTAAGAAGTTTGGCCAAGTTGGGTATGAATCCTCTTAGGAAATTTATTTTCCCAATCAATGATTGTAACTCTTTGATGTTCCTAGGGTGTTCCACTTTCTGGATGGCTTCTATTCTATTGGGGTCTATTTTAATTCCATATTTAGAGATTATGTGCCCCAAACACTTGCCTTCCTCTAAACCGAAAAGGGTCTTTTGGGGATTCAATGAAATCCCAAACTTTCTGCACTTATCAAATACTTGTCTGAGATGTTGTAAATGTTCCTCGTCAGATTTGGAGTAGACAGTCATGTCATCCAGATATATGACTAATAATCTTCCAAGCTTGTCCACAAAAGCAATATCCATTGTTCTTTGAAAAGTGGCACCAACGTTCATCATACCAAAGGGAATTTTCACGTACATGAAAGTTCCCCAGGGTGTGGTGAATGTTGTTTTCTCCTGGTCATCTGGGTGGACAAGGACTTGGTTGTAACCCAAGAAACCGTCTAGTAATGAGATCCTACTGGCCCCAACTACCTTTTGTAAGATGTGGTCCATTTTAGGCAAAGGGTAATTGTCTGTGAGGGAAACCTTGTTCAGGTTTCTGAAATCAATGCAAAGCCTGATTTCACCAGTCTTCTTCCTGGTAGGAACCAAATTAGAAACCCATTTGGAAAATCTCAAGGGGACTATAATTTTGGCATCATACATCTTTTTAATTTCCTTTTCTATCAGGGGAAGTAACTTGGGATTGATTCTCCTAAATTTCTACCTAAAAGGTTTGTGTTCTTCTTTTATTGGGATCTGATGTTGTATGATACTTGTGTCATAAGATTTTAAATCCTCATAACCCCAAGAAAACACATCTACATATTCGTTAAACAGTTCAATGTATTTGCGTTTTTGCTCAGGGGGTAGAGATTTGGAAACTTTTATAATGTTGGGTTTTTCCTCTGTTCCTATGTTACACTCTTTGACCTCTTTACCACTAGCTTCAATTTTTGGTTTTTTCACTACATCGTTAAAATCAAACAAATCTTCTAGCGAAACTAAACCTCTAGGTAACACATTGTTTTTCAAATGTAAAATACCATAATCTACTTCATTTTCATTCAATTCCTCTGAATCTACTTTATTCACACTACCATTTTCAAAAACAGATTTATTTACATTATCATCATCATTCTCTAAGTCTATATTTGTACATTCGAAATCATTCTTACACTGTAGGAAGTCTTCAATTTGATCGTCATTTCCAAATACCTGCCAGTATATGATGTTGTCTGGGACAGTTGGCCTGCACTTCACCTCTATTGTGTATTGGCGAGTGGGACGGAAAGGTATTTTTCATGTAGCTATTGACATAGCCAATCCATCTGCTAGTATTTTCTGTCCCCTGGGCATTACCTGCAAGTCAATTTCTGTGAAACATTGAAGAGAATCCAAAGCAGCATTCCTATAAGCCCTAAGTTCGGGATGTTTAGCCGCATACTCACCTTTAATCTGTTTAATAATCAGTTCGGAGTCACCTCTTACCATAATCTGTTTGACACCAACCTTCTTCAGTAGTTTCAGGCCGAGCATCAAATCTTCATACTCAACTATGTTGTTAGTGCACTGGAAATTCAATTTGTAAGATGGCTCTCTGAATACCTTGATTTGTGATTGTGAAACCAAAGTCCAGCTCTAGCTCCCTCTTTGCTCACAGTTCCATCAAAATCCATTCTCCAGAAATCTGCTAGTAGTTCATCACTTTCTACTGTTACAACGTTCATTACCTCGATGATTTCTTTATCTTTTGTAATGTCAGGTGCATCATCTTCCAAATGAGCAATTCGATTATCTAGATCACCATCGGTGTACACTATGCATGAATCCAGATCAAAATGTGCAGAGTATAATGGTTAGTTATGTGGTTTTTCCTAATTGATGACCATATACTTCATCAGAGTCTCTCTGTACAGTCTTCTTTGTTGTCCAAATACCGGGATGGTGGCATAAGACATATCTAGCTACAAGGTGCCTTTCAACTTAGCTCCCCAAGATCTAGATAGCAACATATCGTATTTTAGGGGAATGTCTGCAACCACGATATCCATCACAATACTTTTTTCTTGTATTTGAGCTAGGGTTATGCATAAATCTTTAATTAGCCCTACAATTTTGACCTTGTTGGAGTCTAAAGAATGCAAATCCTTGTAGGGTCAAGTGACATCAAGCCCCAGCTTCTCCATCACAGCTTTGGGCATCAGGTTGTGAGAGGCATCGGAATCGAGCATAGCATTGTGTAAGATTTTGTCATGGATATTCAGACTAATATAGAATGGGGGATCAACATCGTTATCAGTTTGTCCATCTACTTCAGGACCGAACAACAGCTCGGGTTGATCATCAGTAAGATTTACAGTGTCTGAGTGCGTCCCTGATCCAATATTCAATGCCTTTGTACCTATCTCTGGTTCGATGCTTAATGCTTTAATCACCTGCAACATGTAAGCGTTTTTTCTCATGAATTTGGACAGGGGAATAAGAATTTTCAATTTGGCTAGTTCCCCTTCCAGACTAAAGGTGGTGGAAATCTTGCTTTGGCTCTGCACTTCTATTTTTTCTGTCATATTTCTTTGGGCAGAAGTATTTGGCTGACTAGTAGATGTGACCTCGGTTTGATTTGATCTTTGCGCGATTTCAGGGTTTTTCTTTGCAGAACATTCGACATTATTCTTCTCAGAGAATTTCTTGAGAGAGGTATCTGAGGTTTTGCTTGGCCTCGGACGTCTTCTTCGCTTCGGTAGCCTGCTTTCTAGGATTGTCATTAGTCTTCTTGCTTCTTAAGTTATACTGTCTGTGCACCTCCATTATGGAATTCTCAAAGGCCCGTTGTTCTGTTTCATCTTCCTCCTCATTCACCTTTGTTTATGAGAGGAGAAAAATCTCATGTTCTTCCTGCGTCAGAAAAATAGAGTCATCATCGTGGACGCCCATGAGGTTTATGTGAGTGTCATCCAACTCATCGATTACCTCCTCCCCATCATCAGTGTAGTTCTCCTGAAGGGTTGGTCTAATCTGTTGATTAGGTCCCCTTTTCTCTCTTTGATCTCTCGGATCTCTTTGATCCCTCTATCTGATCTAGGGAGGGTTCCTTCTAAAGTTTAGATTTTTTATTTGAGGGGCTGGTTGATTTTCCCTGGGTGGATTCCTAATAGCGATGGTTAGTCTTTCCATCATTCTTTCCATACTTCTGACTATGGAATCTAATTTGGCATCTGAGGAAGACGTGGAAGGCTCTTATTTGATTGTAACCCTTCTCTTTGTTCTTTTCCTAGCTCTTCCGGCTAGTAGATTCGCTTCTACGCTCACTGCACTTTTTTGCATGTCTTCTAGAGTGACATAATTCCTTTCCCTTAGTTGATATGACATATCAACATCAAATCCATCAGGGAACTTGATTAAAGACAAACCTTGTGGGGGTTTAATATCAGTTGGAATTGCGTTATAAAGATTGTTGAAACGGATGCAATAATCCTGCACTGTTTTCCCTTGATTCTGTTTGATATTCTCATATTCTGATAAAATCTGGAGATGATTTTTCTTTACCTCCCATCTATCAAGGAAACTTTGTTGGAAAGCAGCAATGTCAACTATGGTAGCAAGGCATCCATTTTTTTACTTCTCCTGTCAAACTCTATGCAAAAAGTCTCATCTGGACGTCTGCCTCATCAACTTCCTACAAATCAAAATAATCATTCATCTTATCAACATGTTGTGCATTCAGAGGACCAGTACCATCAAACTAAGGAAGTTTGGTTTGATAGTCCTGAGGCATGGCATGAAAGGAGCAACCAACATTAATGGAGCATATCTTGCTGCCACGATTGGTGGAGGAAGCTGAACAATAACTTGTGTGATTGGAGGGGAAGTCACAGATGAAGCAGAAGAGGTAGGGTTGGGGGATGTAGAGTGAATTATTTGATGTTTGATAGAGGCAGCTGCAATAGTCACGGCATAAAGTTCTACAGACTGTTGAAAATGAGCTTGGTACAACGCTTGATCAAGATTTGCTACTAGATCTTCTAACTTGTCGAATTCTTGGAGGAAGCGTTGATCAAATTCTGTTCTAGGAGAAAGTATCTCAGGGGTTCTAGGTTGCAGGATGGTTTGATCTAGGATTGTATCACTTACAAAGCTATCGGATTTGGTTATAAAAAGGCTATGTTCAAAGGATATGTCAAACTCGAGATCCTGGATGGAAACCAACTTCTGTGGGAGAGAATTGGACCTATGAAGAGGACTGTGACTCTCGAAACCTTCTACAGTATTTTTCTTTCTGAGTAACTTCTCTAGATCGTCTACAACTGTCGCAGGTTCTGGATCAGGGTGAGAGCTACTGTAAACTTTTTTAGGAGCCAAAATTTTTAATTTTTAAAGAAATCTTTAAACTAATATATACAAACTTTAACAACCTCTGAACATTATCTCTTTATAAGTTTAGACTTTATGATTCATTCAAAAATAATTTTTCTTTATATAGGGAAAATAAATCGTAGGATGGAAAATTTGTTCAGCTCACTAGTGGAGTCGCCACTATGTTATCGCTCTGTAAATTCTCAAAGGTTGTAGACAGGTAGAAGAAATTTATTAAATGTAACTTTATCTAACCACTTTGAAACTAGGATCTAGCCCTGCCAGTTTCAGAGAGGGATCTCTCTGTAAGATTTAGATATGTTTCAGGTTTTAGATATTAGGCTAGTTAATAAATAGGGTTGTGTTGTTTTGTTTTATAAAATGGTTGAAATATTGCTTACGCATCCATTGGGCTATGGGGTCTATGTTAAGGTTTGAGATCTCAAAACAAATTTTATAAGGTTTCTTCACAGGGCAAGATAATGCCAATGTTGGATCCTTTATAAATTAAAGTGATGGATAGCAGAAATAGATGAGAAAATCAACTATAATAAAAAAGCATTCAAAAATTTCTTTATCACAATATCAAAAGACAAACATTTAGATCTTTAAAATCCAAAAACAGAGTATACGAAGATAAATTCTGCAACTTTAACTTCATTTAAATGATCAGATCTAGAAAACACAATGATAATGAAGGAAGATAAACCATTCAACGAAGAGGAGTAAACATCACCAACAACTAACACGCAGGAATCCTGTGAATTGTCCCTTTTAATACTGGTAGACCTCTTGAAAAAGATAATAGTTCTTACAACTTTCTTGGGCGTAAAGATCAACCCTCAGTACTTCGAAGTTTGATGTATTTATAAGAAAAATTACAAACAATCCTGTCATTAATGATCAGGATGTGGTGGAGTCTAAATCTAACTAACTAGATAACAAAATACAAAAATATAGGAACTGCTAATGATCTGATGGATTCTCCATGTTGATTTTGGGGAAGGTTGTTGGGGAGTCATCAACTTCACTTTGACTGCTCCACATGCAGACTTGGATTGTACACCTCATCTCTTACTCGATCAAAGTGCACAGATCCTCCCATCTTTTTTGACTGGGAATGGTGACTTTTAGTAACCTTCTGTAGCCTTCATCCATCTCTTTATATTTGGCGAAAGTTGGCTTGGTGATAAAAATATACTTGATTTCATGTTGAATACTGAGATCCAACTGCAGAGTCTCTAAAAATGCCTTGCTTGTTATGCTACCCTGTATTCCTTAAAACTTAGAGCTATCCTTTTCCACCATGGCGATCTTTTGCTTGTAGTCGGACAAAGTCATCAGCTTGTCATTTAAAACCAATAAACTTGGATGACCTTTCATTTGCAAAGCATCAATCTTGCTGAAGAATCTCTGAACTCAGCTATCCATGTTCTGGGCTCTCTCCCCCAATTGTAACATTAGTCCTCTCTTGGTCATAACTTTCTTAACCTCGAGGATAGTCTCTGTCCTATCCTCAATTTCCAGACTTTCCAACTCCTCCCGAGTCTTCGAATTTAGAAACCTGATGATTTAATTTGCCTCTATAGGCATTTCTTCCAGCTCTCCCATTGTCCTGTCAACGGCTTGCCTACTCCTCAACACTAATTCATGCTTCTCAAACATGATCTGCACAAGTGGCCAAATTTTTGCCATGGATTTTGAGATATCCATCCAAATGTTCTCCTCGGCTTCTGCTAGTGTTTTGCCCAAAACTGTTTGCTTCTGTAGTTGTTGTAGTTCCTGCTAAGGTTTTTCTGATGTGTGCCTCTCAATGTTGTAGCTGGCTTGGAAAGAAGATTTAAGTTTCTAGAGGTTCTTTATCTCTTGTTTCGGTTTTTTTATTTTTTCTCCTTGTATGGTCATCTCCTCCATTTACTTGGCTAGAGTTTCAGATGTTTCTAGAACTGCCAATGGGGTAGCTGACAGAAGTTTTGTTGTGGTAGTTGTTGATGTTGTCACTGTGATAACTCCTGTGAGGGGGACTACGCTCAGTGGAATGACTTCCATAAGCTCTGTTTGTTCCCGTTCCTTTATTAACCTTTCCAGCTCTGCCTCCATTTCCTTGATCTGTGCATTCTGTTCCATGATTAACTTTAGCATTTCTTCCTTTTGGCCTTTTTGTCTCAGCCATCTCTTTGGCCTGTGAGTCTTCAGTAGCTGGCAACTTTAATTGTTTCCTCAAGGATGCTATGTCAGCATTCTTTGTCTTTAGCAGTTCTTCAGCTACTTTAACGTTGGAGGAGTCGTATCCAATTTTAAGTACCAACTCTTCTAAAGATTTGATCCTGTTGTCCTTTGCAAAAGATGATACTTTCTCCAGCTTTAGTTGAGTTTGAACATTGTTCAGAGAAACCTGCAACTTTGCAACAGTTGTGGAAGTGTTTGCCAATGTTGAGAAAATCATTTCTTTGGTTTGTCTATCCAAGTCCATCTGGTCAGCTGGATGTACCTCTACAACATCAAACTCGAAAGTTGACCTTTTGTAATCAGAAATTTCCTTTGGTTGAGGCACCTGTGCCTGCAAGAAGGCCATATGCATTCTCCCCTTTTCAGTATCAAAGGCGGAGAGCAATCTATGATGTGATGTTGATGTTTGTTTCCAGAATTGGGCATATGTGTTGTTGGTAAGCATCTCATTCTTTTTCTTAATCAGATTGTATTTTTCAAAAATACTTAGTCCTGCAGATCCTTGTGATGGCTGAGTGGTCAAGGTGGTGTTCGTTTGCTTCTTTGATAAAGAGGTAGACATCATTTGTTGATTGCTTGAGAACAATGGTGAATTTTCTCCCTCTACTATTGTAGTAGACTGAGTCTCTTCTCCCCTAGATCTATCAAGGGTATGATTGGTCTTGGGATTTTTCTTGTAAACCCAGAAATCCTCTGTTGAGACTTCAGTGACTGACAGGGAGACTTCCTTTATAGGTACCTGCTCTGCTGGTACCTCTGGAGTAATGGTTTGTGAGACACTGGATGAAAGAGGTTGTTGTTTTGAGTCTTCCAAAGTGTTCATTTCCCACTCTATTTGATTCCTGAACTTCTCAATTTCTAGTTTGAGAACATGAGCATATGGAGAGATTTTAATTTTTAGCCTGGTTTCTGCGATAATGCCACAAGGATCATAGTGCCACAGAAAACTGATGTTGAACTTCATCTTCTTCAAAAGTTTATCGGCCATTTCCCCTGCAACTCGGTTGTTATAGTTGAAAGGTCCTATCTGTCGCTTGATCCTCAATTGTTGTTTCTTCTTGAAGGCTACAAAATGAATATCATCTGAGTTAATCATTTGCCTAATATATTCCAAGGTGAAAATGCGCACGGGAAAATATCTGGGCAATTTTTAGGGAGCCAACTCGCATCCATAAATTCTAATCTCTGTGTGGTTCTAGTACGAGTACCCGTCTCCAGTCTTGGCGAGGTCTGAGAGATGTAGAATTCATTGGATTTCTTCGTTTATCCTTGGTTCTTGTTTGTTGCTAAGCATGCTTACCACTGGGTGGTAAAAATGATCTATGAATTGATTAAAATTGAATTCGGGTGAATTCTTTCTCAGTAATGACATCCAAAATATGACCGGCTATGGTTTGCCACTCTGATCTAGCTTCTGCATGTAAAACAAGAACTTGTCTGTTTGGAAAAACACAAACAAATATGCCAGTATTGAATAGTACTGGAACATGCCTTCTGTGGGAAACTTGAAAAGTTGTTCATGAATGTTCTCGGTCAGAAAACTATTGTAGTCGAACTGCGTTGTGGCCCTTTCCTCGGTAAAGAAAAATAGATAGATAACCCTTACAAGATTGGCTCATCTACCCATTCATTTGAGTAGTATCCAAGTAGAGTGCAAAGAGAATAAATAATTTGATTTCCTTTAGCTGATAAAATCGATGAGTGATAGGGGGGATTTGCTTTGGGTAGTGGGGCACTCTCAAGGAGGAAAAGCTCAAAAATTTGTGCTCTCTGGGGAAAAGACAACTTTTGATACATTTCGGTTAGGATCTCAATTGTAAATGGAGAAAAGGATTCATCTCTGGGTATTTGCAGCATCTGGTCAATGGCTTCGGGTGTGACAGTGAACAGGGTCTCTCCAGAGGATGAAACAATAGTTCTTTGATCGGGAACGTAGTGTGCCTAGCACTTGAGGGAGAACCTGGGGAAATGATGAATTTGGGGAAAAAGATACATTGGGAGGTTGGACTCTCAGAGTCCAATCTCGTCACTCTGGTCTAAGAAAGTGCCTTTGAACCATGAGCGTAACTCGACCAAATCA
This sequence comes from Picea glauca, assembly GCA_000966675.3. Classification (NCBI taxonomy): domain Eukaryota; kingdom Viridiplantae; phylum Streptophyta; class Pinopsida; order Pinales; family Pinaceae; genus Picea; species Picea glauca. The sequence continues at coordinate 44,942 of JZKD02S1769793.1, read as the reverse complement.
AATTCACATTTGGGCTCTGAAATCAAATAATCTTTGTCGACCATGTTATCCCCGATTTCTAGGGATAACTAGGAGATCATGTCTCGAGGCCGATAGGTCCTAGACATGGAGTACCGAGAGAAAGATTGACCTCAGCATGGCCCTGGAGGGCCCATCCTTCTTCTTCTTCATCAGACCTATCCTGTCAGCAGCAGTAGCATCCATCACCATCGGCTTGGACTTGCATCGGAGAAGACTCTTGCTCCATGAGGTAATTTGTCCAGGTATCATGGTATGTGTCATGTTTGATCATTATAACTTTCAGGTATATGCATCAGGTTCCTTACATTTCTGACAACTGCTTGGATCTTACACTAACCCACTTGACCATGGTTGGGACGATAAACGGGGTTCCCTAGCAAGCTTGTATCCATATGTCTTGGTTAGCCACCAGGGGGGATTTTGAAGAGCCATCGTCCGCTCCGACCATATTATCATTTTACATCTTATCTCCCATTCATCTACCCGATTCCCCTAGTCCGAGCATTAGGATGACCTATTTGAGAGGTTACACTTTATCCTGTGGGAAGAAGGGGCTAAAGGCCCAGGAGGTAAAAGCAGCTGGTAGAAGATAAAAGCCATAGGAAATAAAACCTAGAGATGCCTCACCCAGGGATCCCCGAGAAGGGAATAAAAGGCCTCTCGATAAGAAACAAAAGGGACCCGAAGAAAAATAATAAAATAAGACCTAGCCAAGAGGATGGGGGGTCTCATCACGAGTCGACCCATTATGTTCATAGGTATCTAGTAGTATGACATTACCATTATCTAGTCACCACGCCAGGGTAGTGGCCCTTGGTTGCATGGCCAAGGGAAAGGGGGTCTCATCACGAGCCAACCTTATCATTTTTGAGAAAATACTCGTGGGTAACACTGTCAGCTCTGGTCACCACACCAAGGTAGTGTCCTCTGGTTAGACCTTGAAGCAAAAATAAAAGAAAGAATAAAGGCAATAAAGGGCTTGGAAAGAACTGCATCCATGACAGGTACAACTCGCCTCCTAAAAAGGCACCCACGGATAATACCCACCCATGGTTTTCACTATGTCTGGACATCCTTAGACCATACCACCTTGTATTACATGGCTTGAATGATATCCTTTGGGAACTTTCCTCTTCTTATGGATGCTGGCCCAACATGGCACTTTGTCTTTTCTTCGACTTTGTATAGTAGGTCAGTGTAGTGTCTTTGAGCTATTAGATGATATGCTAGGGGTCTTATGCATGCATTTGATAAAATTAATGATGAGATATGATTGACATTGCTATGATCCCGAGGATTAATGATCCCATGGAGGGCGAAGTTTTTGATGTGCAGGACCATACCCGATGGACAGGTACCAAGTGGACCGGTACACATGGGGAGATGATCAGTTCGGACCTCCATGGGGTTGAAGAGCCCATCAGATGGTTGTTAGGACCTCATCAGGAGTAGAGACAGGATGATGATTGATCGAGCCTTTGCATACTAGAGGGAGGAGGACGTTTTCATCCAAGACGCCTTGGCTGAACCCAGCCTAGGGGGATTGACCTACTGCAGGTGGAACATGTGCTTTCTGATGCCCTAGGACGTCATTCAGGAGCCATGACATCACCTCCAGTGAGTGGTACCTTAACAGAGCATTTTGGCACGTGTGGCAGAGCTTGGAGGCTCAATGAGGGCCAACATTTGTCTTCTAGTGCTGAGATTTACCCTAAAAAGGGCCAACGTCTCCCTCAGAGGGGATAGACGTCCTGCTTATTGCTCATTTAGGCTTTTATTTAGCAGTTAAATGTAAAAACAATATGATTTTAGTAGTCGACCTTGTCGGCTGTTTTAATGACAAAATTTTTAAATTAAAGGTCATTGGATGATATAAATTGAGGATGTTTTCCCTCATTTTGAACATAACACAACTCACTCAAGGAGTGAGATCTGATTTTTAGCGCTCTATTGGGGTTTTTGGCTGAAATAGTGAGGCGCAACTTTTGAAGGCGGAGTTTTCTTGGCATTTATGGTGTTTCTTTGAAAGGAAGGTGTTACAACTAGGGTTTGCTTGGATATTTCTTCATGAATTGTAAGTGTTTTTCCTGCAAAACTTCTCTTTGAAT
>JZKD02S1769793.1:25989-41677 GCA_000966675.3 Picea glauca | reverse complement strand
CAAGCCATCATCCGAAAGATGATTATCTTGTTCACATTTATACTAGATCTTTCAGTGGCCAGCTAGGGTATCTTCTTAGAGACAAAGACCCTCAATCCATTCAAGAAGCCCAAGAACTCACGACCAAGATAGAAGGAAATATCATTTCATCCAAGATTGAGCCCTTTGCTAACCCTAGGGGGAGGATAGACACCAAGCAGAAAGTGGTACACAATGTTGAGCCTACTTCAGATCTCTGCACCAGTATCAGTAAGATACAAGCTTCCGTAGATAGCATCATGAAGAATCAAGAAGAAATGATGAACCAGATCGTTAGACTTGAAAATTCCCAGACCCAGGCACCTAGACCTCCATTCAAAGGGAAATTACAGAAAGGGAACCAAACCTACAAGCCAAAGAATGAAAATGAAGTTCCAAATACTCTGGCCCCTACAAACGTCGTTGATGAAAATCCTTGGTGCCTGGAATGCAGTGAAGCACATTGGGAGAATGAGTGTCCTTATAACGCCAGTCAGAAACAAGTCAACAATCTGGACTGCTTTATGAATTTTCCTCAGATAAATATTACTGATATAGAACATCAGCAGGCCCTGAAGGAAGCAGCTAGAGCAGCAAGACTGACAATAATTAACAACTTGGACTAGGAATCACGAGAAAAGCTTAAAAAGCAAGAAGTCCAAGTATACCGGAGAAAGAATCCAAAACAACCTGCCACTGATTAGCCAAAATCTCCTGAGGTTCTTCCTCCCAAGACATCTAAAACTGATACAAACTCTTCAAGAATATTCTCCAGAAGATATGCCATTTGCAACAGAGGAAGATTTTGACCAAATTGAGTGGCCCAAGAAAGAAGAATACCGACAACTCCTAGATGAGTTTAAGAACAAAGAGGTTGGGACGACGAAGATACTAAAAAAGAAAAAGGATGAAGAGGATGTGCAAATTCATCCATCCCAACAAGAAGTTTTTACACCAGAAGCCCACCCACCTCCCTCAGTACAATACACTAGGGTTGTTCAAGGAACAACCAAACACAAGATCCGAAAATACAAGGAGGGAGATTCAGTATGTATGTGGGATACTCAGAAAGGAGAGCCAACTAATGTGAAAGGAAGTACGCAATCATGGCTCGAACCTTTCAAAGTCGGAATGGAATCCATTGATAACTCATACTATTTGTCCACTTTGGAAGGAAGAAGGCACCCATTACCCATTAATGGACGTCTCCTCAAACCCCACCAAGGTGGTGGGGCATGACTGTATAGGTAAGTATAAGTAGGTAGGCATTTTCCATGTATTATACCATCTGCATTTCATGTTAGTTTGTTTCCTCATATGCATATTGATTACTTTGTTTCATATACATATATATTATATTTGCAGGGTGGAAATACCACCCCACCTTTGTTGCCGATGCCCTATTCGAGTGTGAGCAGGTCTGCAGGTTTATGCCAGAGATGATGAGGTTCTCATGCGCTCTATGGTGAGCACATGTCCCTGAGTTGGAGCCAGATGTTATCCCCGATTTCTAGGGATAACTAGGAGATCATGTCTTGAGGCCCACAAGTCCTAGACATGGAGTACCGAGAGCAGGACTGACCTGAGCATGGCCCTGGAGGGCCCATCCTTCTTCTTCTTCATCAGACCTATCCTGTCAGCAGCAGCCGCATCCATCACCATCGGCTTGGACTTGCATCGGAGAAAACTCTTGCTCCATGAGGTAATTGGTCCAGGTATCATGGTATGTGTCATGTTTGATCATTATAACTTTCAGGTATATGCATCAGGTTCCTTACATTTCTGACAACTGCTTGGATCTTACACTAACCCACTTGACCATGGTTGGGGGTATAAATGGGGTGCCCTAGCAAGCTTGTATCCATAGGTCTTGGTTAGCTACCAGGGGGGATTTTGAAGAGCCATCGTCCGCTCCCACCATATTATCATTTTACATCTTATCTCCCATTCATCTACCCCATTCCCCTAGTCCGGGCATTAGGATGACCTGTTTGAGGGGTTACACTTTATCCTGTGGGAAGAAGGGGCTAAAGGCCCAGGAGGTAAAAGAAACCGGTAAAAGATAAAATCCATAGGAAATAAAACCTAGAGATGCCTCACCCATGGATCCCCAAGAAGGTAATAAAAGGCCTCTCGATAATAAACAAAAGGGACCCGAAGAAAAATAATAAAACAAGACCTAGCCAAGAGGATGGGGGGTCTCATCACGAGCCGGCCCATTATGTTCATAGGTATCTAGCAGTATGACATTGCCATTATCTGGTCACCATGCCAAGGTAGTGGCCCTTGGTTGCATGGCCAAGGGAAAGGGGGTCTCATCACGAGCTAGCCTTATCATTTCTGCGAAAATACTCGTGGGTAACACTGTCAGCTTTGGTCACCATGCCAAGGTAGTGTCCTCTGGTTAGACCTTGAAGAAAAAATAAAGGAAAGAATAAAGGCAGTAAAGGGCTTGGAAAGAACTGCATCCATGACAGGTACAGCTCACCTCCTACAAAGGCACCCACGGATAATACCCACCCATGGTTTTCACTGTGTCTGGAAATCCTTAGAGCATACCACCTTGTATTACATGGCTTGAATGATATCCTTTGGGAACTTTCCTCTTCTTATGGATGTTGGCCCAACAGGGAACTTTGTCTTTTCTTCGACTTTGTATAGTAGGTCAGTGTAATGTCTTTGAGATATTAGATGATATGCTAGGGGTCTTATGCATGCATTTGATAAAACTAATGATGAGATATGATTGACATTGCTATGATCCCGAGGATTAATGAGCCCATGGAGGGCAAAGTTTTTGATGTGCAGGACCATACCCGACGAACAGGTACCAGGTGGACTGGTACACATGGGGAGATGATCAGTTCGGACCTCCATGGGGTTGAAGAGCCCATCAGATGGTTGTTGGGACATCATCAAGAGCAGAGACAGAATGATGATTGATCGAGCCTTTGCATACAAGAGGGAGGAGGACGTTTTCATCCAGGACGCCTTGACTGAAACCAGCCTAGGGGGATTGACCCACTGCAGGTGGAACATGTGCTTTCTGATGCCCTAGGATGTCATTCAGGAGCCATGACGTCACCTTCAGTGAGTGGTACCTTGACAAAGCATTTTGGCACGTGTGGAAAAGCTTGGAGGCTCAATGAGGGCCAACATTTGTCTTCTAGTGCTGAGATTTGCCCTAAAAGGGCCAATGTCTCCCTCAGAGGGGCTAGACGTCCTGCTTATTGCTCATTTAGGCTTTTATTTAGCAGTTAAATGTAAAAACAATATGATTTTAGTAGTTAGCCTTGTCGACCGTTTTAATGACCTAATTTTTAAATTAAAGGTCATTGGATGATATAAATTGAGGATGTTTTCCCTCATTTTGAACATAACACAACTCACTCAAGAAGTGAGATCTGATTTTTAGCGCCCTATTGGGGTTTTTGGCTGAAATAGTGAGGCGCAACTTTTGAAGGAGGAGTTTTCTTGGCATTTATGGTGTTTCTTTGAAAGGAAGGTGTTACAACTAGGGTTTGCTTGGATATTTCTTCATGAATTGTAAGTGTTTTTCCAGCAAAACTTATCTTTGAATGGTTGTAGTTTAAATCTATTTCATTTTACTTATATATTGCTGAATCAAAACCCTAGGGGACAACCACACAAGTAGGTTGTTGTCTCATGTCCCTTGACAAAGAAATCTTAAACCATTGAATAAGAAAATAGAGCCTAGCCTTAGCTACAATTGTTTTCTTCATTCCTCATGCTAGCCGTACCTTTTTGAAGCCAATAAGAGTGAGACGTCCTTAGCCTAGGCTTACTACACTAGGGCCGTACCAATCTAGGGTTTGTTGATAGACCTTGTTTTAGCAACGTCTCCCTCATCAGAACCTCTTATCTTGGTTAAAATTTCCTTATCGTGCTAGCCGTTTGCCGGGAAAGAAGAGAGAGCACAAGGCCTTGCCTTTGCAACACCAAGTAACTCTCTCTCTCTTAGGGTTTCTACTTTCAAGGCCCTGCTTTAGTAGCACCTTGAAAACCTACCCTCTAGTCCTCAGAAAACTTTTACCCTTCAACTCTTACGTCCATCATTTGTTGACTCCATTAACCCTAAGGCACTGATCCTTAGACTCTAGCATTGAAGTGATAGTAAACAAACAAACTTTCAAAACTTTATAAACTTGAAACCCTAACTAACAACTAACCCTAAAAATTTGACGTCATCCCCAGGATATTTTATCTTGACGCAACAATCTATTATATGTGAGCAATTGAATGATGTTTAATGCATTGATTTGATTCAAGGAGTGATTATATTCATCGGATGTTATATTGTTCCAGTATTTATTGACAAGTAACATCATATTTCCATTGTTATTATTGCAAACATTGACTTCGTCAATATTTACTGTTGTATTTCATCATACATTGAATTTAGATAGTCATTGATTTATGAAGTATTAACCATTATTGCACGTACTAGTTTTATTGTTGTCTTGTCTCGCAAGCAGGTGCCTTCTCCGTGGTTATACTTTATTTGACTATCTTTTCGGGCAGTAATCTATGAAAGGGGAAAATAGTCCTAATCCTTTGAGCATTTCCCTTTCAAACCCCAGATTGTGAGGGACGTCTCCCTTGGGTCTAGCCTCCCTATATAGAAAGGACCTCCCCATTGTGGTGACATTGGGTGGGGTAGGTCCCTGTTACGCCAGTTTGGCCTTCTACTTTATAGCCTTTGCTCCTAGCTACAAACTGTGCGATCACAGGCCAGAGGGATCTGGTCGAGGTCGACAGGAGGCGGGAGGAAAGGATATTCCTCAACTTCTGATTGTTTGGACTTTGGCACCATCACTTCACCTAATACCTGCGGAATTTGAAAAAGAAATGACATTGACTGTGGATTCTAGGGATTAATGGAGGTTGTAGACGGAAAAAGCACAGAGAATAGTGATTTCAGAGGTGTTTGGATTATGAAAAATGGAGGAAAGGAGAAAAAAGGGATTATTTGGGCAAATGAGTATCCATTGGAGACGCGGGGGACGGGTCAGCAGGCTAACGGATATATTCGCCTGTATTAGTTATCCAACTGGTACATCAGGTATGAGGTGGAAGGTGAAGGATGGGTGACTGGTGCGTGAGGATGATGTGGAAGGCGGTGATTGGAGGATAAGTGAATGGTATCTGACGTGTGACAGGTGAGTGGAGGAGAATATGTTGGCAGAGTAATGAGACATGACTTATAAGCGACAAGAAGTGGAGTGTGACGTCACGGGACGATGGGGGTAGTGGAGTGTGATGTCACGGGACAATGGTGGTATAGGAATCTGGTATGGCGGTTTACTCGGAGGGGGGGGTAGGCGGTAACCGTTTTAGAGCAAGGGGGGTATGAGTTATCAGAATGGTGACACTTTAGGATGGGGCCTGCCGGGAAATACCACCAACTTGGACCCCCCCGCCATTAAAGGTAGAATGGTTGGGGGGGTCCGATATTACTTGTCAGTCGTTGATTTGAGCGTCGTTTTCTCAGTCGTAGATCTCAGCACACTCTTTAATTATGGGGCGCGAATCATATTGCACTGCAGAAACTTAGGATAGCGTGGATTTTTAGGTTTTTTGCATTATTTTTCTTTCATTCTGCCACCAAGGGGTTAGAACACAACCTTCTAACATCAAAATAATGAATCTCATCCAACATCATGTTTTTTTTTATTGAAGGAAAGCTAACTAACCTATGTTCCAACCTATTTACCTAACACATTTAACCCAGATTAGATTGTTGGGCTAAAAATTACTCTATCCTGGGGCTATTTGATCAAGTTTAAACAGTTTGATCAAATTTATTCACTAACTAACCTATCTACTTGGCTAAGATTAAATAGTTTATCCAAGATTTATTCACTAATCCTATCAGCATAAATTCAAAAAGACTTGACCTTGGTTAAACTGTATGGATCAAGCCATTGTTATTACATGGGGCCTTATCCATTTTTCTTTTATGCCCTCTTTTATCCTTTTTTTTTTATTTCTTTTATTTTCTTTCTTTCTTATTTTCTTTTCTTTCATTTTTTTTCCTTCTTTTTTCTTTTCTTTCTTTTGAAAATAATTTGCAAAATGAAATATTATTTACAACCAAATTACAACAAGAGTAAAATTTCCAGTCACCAGTTGATCCTATGAAACACGAGGCTATAACAATGGCTCCACCTGGGTATGGTGCTCTCCTTGCGAGGTGCCAAGAACCTGCTTCCTGATGTCTGTAAAGATTTTCTCCATTGCTTATTCTACCATCTGATTTTTTATTTTGATAATTTGGTGGCACTGATCAATGGCTTAGGGCCTTCTCTGCGAGCTTCAACCATCTGATCAACATCACCCACACATAACCTGAACGTAAAAGAAATGGTTTCTACAGTGGAAATGGATTTATGAGATCTTCATTGGGGTGGAATATAATGCTTCAACATCCTGCCATCCACAGGTCCACCTGGTAGGTCTGTTCCATCACTGTATTTGAGCAAAAATGTGTTATTTCCTCTAAATGCATGAATGATGTAAGGGCCTTTCCATAAGCTATCAAACTTTCCATGTTTACCCTTATCCTCATTTATGGAATCCCACTTCAACACCAAATCACCCAACTCGAAATCATCCTCTTTAGTTCCTTTTTCATAAATCTTTTTGATACCTTCCTGGATAGCCTGAGTCTTGTTATACACTTATTCTTTGGACTATTGCAACTGGATCATTTGATTTATTCTTCTTTGGGTATCATTTGGCTCTGCTTGCACTTCCTGCAACAGTTTCATGATGGGGATCCCCAAAGAAAAAGGAAAAACTGCCTCGGTACCATATGCCAACTAGTATGGGGACATACGAATTGATCATTTGGTGCTCAGTCTATCATCCCAGAGCGCATGAACCAACTTATTATGCCATGACTTCTTGTTCTCTTGTAGCATTTTCTTAATGATATTCACCAGACTTTTGATTGAGGACTCATCCAACCCATTTCCCTGAGGATAATAAGTTGTTGAGTGTCCCAAAGTAATATGGTATTGGCTACAAAACTCTATAAGTATTTTGGATCTGAAAGTCGCTGCATTGTCAGCTATAATTTTCCTGGGGCATCCAAAACGAGACAAAATATTAGTTTCCAAAAATTTAATGATAACAGAGTCAGTAGCTTGCCTGCATGGTACAACCTCGATCCACTTCGTGAAGTAGTCTGTGGCTGTGAGGATCCACTTATGTTGGCCCGAGGAGGGTGGATGTATTTATCCTATAAAGTCTAAACCCCATTGTTGGAATGGAGCTTCAACCGAGATGGGTTTCATGGGGAGAGGCAGAAGCTTCCTTTTACCTTCGAAAACCTGGCATTTGTGGCAAGAATTGACTTTTTGATGAACATCAGCAAACAATGTAGGCCAGTAGAAACCAGCTCTGAGAATCTTGTTAGTTGTGGTCTTCCAAATTAGATGTCCGCCACAGTCCCTTGCATGGAAATCCTGCAATACCCCGTCAGCTTTATCCTTCAATAGGCAATTAAGAAAAATACCTCCAGGGTCTTTCCAATAAAGGTTTCCTTCTAGAATACAGTATTTCAATGCTTTCAGTTTAATAAATCTGTCTTTGGTCTTAGTCAAACCAAGAGGAGCTCGTAAGTTATGAAGTACAAAAATGAGGTCTGCGTACCAAGGAGAGTTTAAGAATACCTCTTTTACATTTGGAGTCACCTACTCTACCTGCTCGTCAACTGCAGGCAAAAACTTAATGTCTAGAGCATGAAAATTGGATTCAGCCATTAGTTTGGCCAAACCCTTACCTTTGATCAGTTTAGTGGGTTTTATTTCTATGTCATATTCCAGAATAACTGCAATCCACTTCCCTCTCCTACCATTTGGATTATCCTAAGTCAGGATATCTTTTACTACAACATTCAGAACGTAGGCAATTGTGTGAGAATGGAGAATATAGACTCTGAAATCTTTTATGGCCTTTACTAGGGCAAAATCTTGTCTCTCCATTATGTTGTAGTTCAACACAACATCTCTCAAGGATTTGTTGAAAAAGGCTATGGGTTGTTCGTACCCTTTGTTGTTTTTCTGCAATAGTATTGTTGCGATGGTGTGCTCAAATGCGAAAGAAAACAAAAAGAAATCTTTGGTGTAATCTGGACTGGTCAAAACTGGGGCTTGGGTGAGTGCATGTTTCACCTTCTCAAATGATTGTTTGGACTCGGTGTTCCATCTGATTTTGGTGTCTTTTTTCAACATATTTGTGATATTCCTAAGAAGTTCGACCAAGTTGGGTATGAATCTTCTTAGGAAATTTATTTTCCCAATCAATGATTGTAACTCTTTGATGTTCCTAGGGTGTTCCACTTTTTGGATGGCTTCTATTCTGCTGGGGTCTATTTTAATTCCATCTTTAGAGATTATGTGCCCCAACAACATGCCTTCCTCTAAACCGAAAATGGTCTTTTTGGGATTCAATGAAATCCCGAACTTTCTGCACTTCTCAAACACTCGTCTGAGATGTTGTAAATGTTCCTCATTAGATTTGGAGTAGAAAGGGACGTCATCCAGATATATGACTATAAATCTTCCAATTTTGTCCACAAAAGCAATATCCATTGCTCTTTAGAAAGTAGCACCAACGCTCATCAGAGCAAAGGGAATTTTCACGTACATGAAAGTTCCCTAGGGTGTGGTGAATGTTGTTTTCTCCTGGTCATCTGGGTGGACAAGGACTTGGTTGTAACCCAAGAAACCATCTGGTAATGAGATCTTACTGGCCCCAACAACCTTTTGTAATATGTGGTCCATTTTTGGCAAAGGGTAATTATCTTTGAGGGAAACCTTGTTTAGGTTTCTGAAATCAATGCAAAGCCTGATTTCGCCAGTCTTCTTCCTGGTAGGAACCATATTAGAAACCCATTTGGAAAATATCAAGGGGACTATAATTTTGGCATCATACATCTTTTCAATTTCTTTTTCTATCAAGGGAAGTAACTTGGGATTGATTCTCCTAAGTTTCTGCCTAAAAGGTTTGTGTTCTTTTATTGGGATCTGATGTTGTATGATAATTGTGTCATAAGATTTTAAATCCTCATAAACCCAAGCAAACACATCTACAATTCCTTAAACAGTTCAATGTATTTGCGTTTTTGCTCAAGGGGTAGAGATTTTGAAAGTTTTATCATCTTGGGTTTTTCCTCTGTTCCTATGTTACACTCTTCGACCTCTTTACCACTAGCTTTAATTTTCGGTTTTTTCGCTACATCGTTAAAATAAAACAAGTCTTCTAGCAGAACTAAACCTCTAGGTAACACATTGTTTTTCAAATGTAAAATAACAGAATCTACTTGATTTTCATTCAATTCCTCTGAATTTACTTTACTCACACTACCATTTTCAAAAATAGATTTATTTACATTATCATCATCATTCTCTAAGTCTATATTTGTACATTTGAAATCATTCTGACACTATAGGAAGTCTTCAATTTGATCGTCATCTCCAAATACCTGCTAGTATCTAATGTTGTCTGGGACAGTTGGCCTGCACTTCACCTCTATTGTGTATTGGCGAGTGGGGCGGAAAGGTATTTTGCATGTAGCTGTTGACGTAGCCAATCCATCTGCTAGTATGTTATATCCCCTGGGCATTACCTACAAGTTGATTTCTGTGAAACATTGAAGAGCATCCAGAGCATCATTCCTATAAGCCCTAAGTCTGGGATGTTTAGCCGCATACTCACATTTATTCTGTTTAATAATCAGTTCGGAGTCACCTCTTACCATAATTTGTTTGGCACCAACCTTCTTCAGTAGTTTCAGGCCGAGCATCAAAGATTCATACTCATCTATGTTGTTAGTGCACTAGAAATTTAGTTTGTAAGAGTGGCTCTCTGAATACCTTGATTTGTGATTGTGCGACCAGACTACAGCTCCAACTCCCTCTTTTCTCACAGCTCCATCAAATTCCATACTCCAGAAATCTGCTAGTAGTTCATCACTTTCTACTATTACAATGTTCTTTACCTCAGTGATTTCTTTATCTTCTGTAATGTCAGGTGCATCATCTTCCAACTGAGAAATTCGATTATCCAGATCACCATCGTTGTAAAATATGAATGAATCCAGATCATAATGTGCAGAGTATAATGGGTAGTTATGTGGTTTTTCTTGATTGTTGACCATATACTTCATCAGAGTCTCTCTGTACAGTCTTCTCTGTTGTCCAAATACTGGGTTGGTGGCATAAGACATATCTAGCTGCAAGGTGCCTTTCAACTTAGCTCCCCAAGATCTATATAGCAACATACCGTATTATGGGGGAATGTCTGCAAGTACGATATCCATCACCATACTTTTTGTTGGGATTTGAGCTAGGGTGATGCATAAATATTTAATTAGCCCTATACAATTGACCTTGTTGGAGTCAAAAGAATGCAAATCCTTGTAGGGTCGACTAACATCAAGCCCCAGTTTCTCCATCACAGCTTTGGGCATCAGGTTGTGAGAGGCGCCGGAATCGAGCATAGCATTGTGTAATATTTTGTCATGGATATTCAGACTAATATAGAATGGGGGAATAGCACCGTTATCAGTTTATCCATCTACTTCAAGACTGAACAATAGCTCGGGTTGATCATCAGTAAGATTTACAATGTCTGAGTGCATCCCTGATCCAATATTCAATGCCTTTGTACCTATCTCTAGTTTGATTCCTAATGCTTTAATCACCTGCGACCTATAAGCGTTTTTTCTCATGAATTTGGACAGGGGAATAGGAATTTTCAATTTGGCTAGTTCCCCTTCCAAACTGAAGGTGGTGGAAATCTTGCTTTGGCTCTGCACTTCTGGTTTTTCTATCATATTTCTTTGGGAAGAATTATTTGGCTGACTAGTAGATGCGACCTCGGTTCGATTTGATCTTTGCGAGATTTCAGGGTTTTTCTTTGCAGAAGATTCGACATTCTTCTTCTCAGGGACTTTCTTGAGAGAGGTATCTGAGGTTTTCTTGGCCTCAGACGTCTTCTTCGCTTCAGTAGCCTTCTTTGCAGGATTGTCATTAGTCTTCTTGATTCTTAAGTTACATTGTTTGTGCACCTCCATTATGGAATTATTAAAGGCCTGTTATTCTGTTTCATCTTCCTCCTCATTCACCTTTGTTTGTGAGAGGAGAAAAATCTCTTGTTCTTCTTGATTCAGAAAAATAGAGTCATCATCGTGGACGCCCATGAGGTTTATGTGAGTGTCATCCAACTCATCGATTACCTCCTCCCCATCATCAACATAGTTCTCCTGAAGGGGTGGTCTAATCTGTTGATCAAGCCCCCTTTGCTCTCTTTGATCTCTCGGATCTCTCTGATCCCTTTGTATGATCTGGGAGGGTTCCTTCTGAAGTTTGGATTTCTGATCTGAGGGGCTGGCTGATTTTCCCTTGGTGGATTCCTGTCAGCAATGGTTAGTATTTCCATCATTCTTTCCATACTTCTGACTATGGAATCTAATTTGGCATCTAAGGAAGACGTGGAAGGCTCTTCTTTGATTGTAACCCTTCTCTTTGTTCTTTGCCTGGCTCGTCTGGCTAGTAGATTCGCTTCTACGCTCACTACACTTTTCTACATGTCTTCTAGAGTGACATAATTCCTTTCCCTTAGTTGATATGACATATCAACATCAAATCCATCAGGGAACTTAATTAAAGCCAAACCTTGTGGGGGTTTAATATCAGCTGGAATTGTGTTATAAAGATTGTTGAAACAGATCCAATAATCCTGCATTGTTTCCCCTTGATTCCATTTGATATTCTCACATTCTGATAAAATTTGGAGAGGATTTTTCTTTACCTCCCATCTGTCAAGGAAACTCCGTTGGAAAGCAGCAATGTCAACTATGGTAGCAGGGCGTAGCATTTTGAACCATTTTTTTACTTCTGTCAAAATCTGTGCAAAAAGTCTCATCTGGATGTCTGCCTCATCAACTTCCTGCAAATCAAAATAATCATTCATCTTATCAACATGTTGTTGTGCATTCAGAGGACCAGTACCATCAAACTGAGGATGTCTGGTTTGATAGTCCTGAGGCATGGAATGTAGAGGAGTGGCCAACACTAATGGAGCATATCTTGTTGCCATGAATTGTGGAGGAGGTTGAACAACAACTTGTGTGATTGGAGGGGAAGTCACACACGAAGCATAAGAGGTAGGGCTGGGGGATGTAGAGTGAATTATTTGATGTTTGATAGAGGCAACTGCAATAGTCAGGGTAGAAATTTCTACAGACTGTTGAAAATGAGCTTGGTACAAGGCTTGATCAAGATTTGCTACTAGATCTTCTAACTTGTCGAATTCTTGTTGGAAACATTGATCAAATTTTGTTATGGGAGAATGTATCTCAGGGGTTCTAGGTTGCAGTATGGTTTGATCTAGGATTGTCTCACTTACAAAGCTGTCGGATTTGGTTCTAAAAAGGATTTGTTCAAAGGATATGTCAAACTCGAGATCCTGGATGGAAACCAACTTCTCTGGGAGAGAATTGGACCTATGAAGAGGACTGTGACTCCCGAAACCTTCTACAGTTTTTTTCTTTCTAAGTAAATTCTCTGGATCGTCTACTATTGTCGCAGGTTTTGGATCGGGGTGAGACCTAGTGTAAACTTTTTTAGGAGCCAGAATTTTTAATTTTTAAAGAAATCTTTAAACTAATATATACAAACTTTAACAACCTATGAACATTATCTCTTTATAAGTTTAGACTTTATGATTCATTATGAAAAAAAATTTCTTTCTCTAGGGAAAAGAAATCGTAGGATGGAAAAAAAATTCAGCTCCCCAGTGGAGTCGCCACTATGTTATCGCTCTGTAAATTCTCAGAGGTTGTCGAGAGGTAGATGAAATTTATCAAAGGTAACTTTATCCAACCACCTCGAAACTTGGATCTAGCCCTTCCAGTTTCAAAGGGGGGATCTCTTTGTAATATTTAGATATGTTTCAGGTTTTAGATATTAGGCTAATTAAATAAATAGGACTATGTTGTTTTGTTTTATAAAATGGATGAAATATTTCTTACGCATCCATTGGGCTATGGGTTATGTGTTAAGGTTTCAGATCTGAGAACAAATTTTATAAGGTTTCTTCATAGGGCAGTATAATGCCAATGTTGGATCCTTTATAAATTAAAGTGATGGATAGTAGAAATAGATGAGAAAATCAACTATAATAAAGAAGCATTCAAGAATTTATTTATCACAATATCAGAAGACAAACATTTGGATCTTTAAATGCCAGAAACAAAGTTTACGAAGATAAATTATGCAACTTTAACTTCTTTTAAATGATCAGATCTAGAAAACACAATGATAACGAAAGAAGATAAACCATTCAACGAATATGATTAAACATCACCAACAGCTAACACGCAGGAATCCTGTGACTTGTCCCTTTTATTACTGGTAGACCTCTTGAAAAAGATTACAGTGCTTACATCTTTCTTGGGCATAAAGATCAACCCTCGTTACTACGAATTTTGAAGTATTTATAAGAAAGATTACAAACAATCCTGTCATTAGTGATCAGGACGTGGTGGAGTCTAAATCTAACTAACTAGATAACAAAATACAAAAATATAGGAACTGCTAATGATCTGTCGGATTCTCCATGCTGATTTTGGGGAAGGTTGTTGGTGAGTCATCAACTTGACTTTGACTGCTTTGCATGCTGACTTGGATTGTACACCTCATCTCTTACTCGATCAGAGTGCACAAATCCTCCCATCTCTTTTGACTGGGAATGGTGACTTTTAGTAACCTTCTATAGACTTCATCCATCTCTATATATTTGGCGAAAGTTGGCTTGGTGATGAAAATATACTTGATTTCATGTTGGATACTAAGATCCAACTGCAAAGTCTCTAAAAATGCCTTGCCTGTTATGCTACCCTGTATTCCTGAAAACTTAGATCTATCATTTGCCACCATGGCGATATTTTGCTTGTAGTCGGACAAAGTCATCATCTTGTCATTTAAAACCAGTAAACTGGGAAGACCTTTATTTTGCAAAGCATCAATCTTGTTGAAGAATCTCTGAATTATAATATCCATGTTCTGGGCTCTCTCCTCCAATTGTAACATTAATCCTCTCTTGGTCATAACTTTCTTAACCTCGAGGATAGTCTCTGTCCATTCCTCGATTTCCAGACTTTCCAGCTCCTCCTTAGTCTTTGAATTCAGAAACCTGATGATTTCATTTGCCTCTGTGGGCATTTCTCCCAGCTCTCCCATTGTCCTGTCAATGGCCTGCCTACTCCTCGATACTAATTCATGCTACTCAAACATGATCTGCACAAGTGGCCAAATTTCTGCCATGGATTTTGAGATATCCATCCAAATGTTCTCCTTGGCTTCTACTAGTGTTTTGCCCAAAACTGTTTGCTTCTGTAGCTACTGTAGTTCCTTCTTAAGTTTTTCTGATGTGTGCCTCTTAGTGTTGTAGTTGGCCTAGAAAGAAGATTTAAGTTTCTGGAGGTTCTATATCTCTTGTTTCATTTTTTTTATTTCTGCTCCTTGTATGGTCATCTCCTCCATTGACTTGGCTAGAGTCTCAGATGTTTCTAGAATTGTCAGTGGGGTAGCTGATGGAAGTTTTGTTGTGGTAGTTGTTGATGTTGTCATTGTGCTAACTCCTGTGAGGGGGACTACGCTCAGTGGAATGACTTCCATGGGCTCTGTTTGTTCCTTTTCCTTTACTAACATTTCCAGCTTTGCCTCCATTTCCTTGATCTGTGCGTTCTGCTCCATGAGTAACTTTAGCATTTCTTCCTTTTGGCCTTCTGTCTCGGCCATCTCTTTGTTCTGTGAGTCTTCAATAGATGGAAATTTTAATTGTTTCCTCAAGGATGCTATGTCAGCATTCTTTTTCTTTAGTAGTTCTTCAACTACTTTCACATTGGAGGAGTCGTATCTAATTTTAAGTACCAGCTCTTCTAAAGATTTGATCCTGTTGTCCTTTGCAAAATATGATACTTTCTCCAACTTTAGTTGAGTCTGAACATTGTTCAGAGAAACCTACAACTTTGCAGCAGTTGTGGAAGTGTTTGTCAATGTTGAGAAAATCATTTCTCCAGTTTTTCTGTGCAAGTCCATTTGGTCAGCTGGATGTACCTCTGCAACATCAAACTCAAAAGTTGACCTTTTGTAATCAGAAATTTCCTTTGGTTGAGGCACCTGTGCCTGCAAGAAGGCCATATGCATTCTCCCCTTTTCAGTATCAAAGACGGAGAGCATGTTGGAATAATGTAACTGTGAAGAGCATTCTTATTATTATTGGATTAAATCCCCATTGCGGATTAATCATGTCATTATTATCATTATTATTGTTATTCGATTAATCCCCATTGTGGATTAATCATGTCGGTAATTGTATAAGGACCAAATCCCCTTTTGCGGATTGGTCATCGGACAATTATAAAGGGCGGAATAAGAAGTCGGCCCCAACAGTTATTATGGAAGACCCAGAATTAATTAAAGGTGGGTTTACCCACCCATAGTGAGAGGTCGGCCCTGTCAGTTGTGACCTTTCACATGTGTCAGTCTTGTATAAATAAGAGGCTAGCGCCTCACTTCAAACACACAACTCACTTGCTCATTTCTCTTATGAGGCAAGCTGTAATTACCAGAGA
>JZKD02S1769782.1:50835-70906 GCA_000966675.3 Picea glauca | reverse complement strand
TGTAACTTAAGATGTATCAATGAGTACCTGCAATAAACTTTTCACAAATAATAGATATTCAATGTGCTCATTAGGTGCTAATAGGAGACCCTTTCTCCCTTGCTCTCTTATTTATAATCTCCAAGTAGCTTCCTCTAGGGGTTATCTTCTAACTATTTTACCCAACTTCCTTCTTTTAAAACTAACCCACTTCTAACTACTTTCCCACTTATAACCATTTTATCCACAAATAGTAAGTTCACCACTTCTAGTTGCAACTAATTTATTTTTAATTATTTTCTTTTTGCAACCACTTAACTCATGATTAACTCCTAGTTACAACCACTTTGACTAGTAAACTTCTTCTAGGAGCTTCTAGAATAAATTGACTTTTTTGACTCTATAGGGGATTCTAGATAACTCATGAGGTTTCTCCAACTTTACTAACTCATATCTCCTCAACTATGAGGAACTATGTGACGTAGCAGATATCACCGGAAACAACACAACATGTACTATCCATCTAGAATAATCTCTCTTACAAATACATTGATCTCCATTACATTATTCCTCAACCAAACTTGGGTTCCTTAACCACACTGCTCGAGCTATCGAAATTTCCTATTAGACTTGCTTCAAGGGTTGACATCAATGAAAACCAACCCAATTTAATCAACAAATTAGTAGTCTTTGAACTTTTTATTGTGTTTATGTCAAAAAATTTCATAACACCAACAAAACTGTGTGATTTTAACAAGGCCAAAAAGAACCATCATTTAGATGCATCATTTTTTGATTCAAAATAGTCTTTACTAATTTTGTTACACTTCCAATCAATAATTTTTTAGGAAACTTACTGTCAAGGATCACTATATCACTTTCATCCACATTAACACATCTAGAATTTCTTTGCTGTGCACTATATAATTGAGGTATTGGAAGGTGGACCCTCAGTTTAGAACCCATCATGACCATGACATTGAGGAAATTCACTAGAATATCAATGGATTTCATTCACCTGCTGGTCAAAATTGGGAGTGCACTTTACATGTTGGTGGTTAGTAAGATGAACATTTAATTATTCATAATGAGCTTTAACAATAGAAGCCTGTTTACAAAAAGTTTTATCAAACTAATTTCTCCCTCTGTATAGTTAGCATCTTGAAAAATTTCCATGTCTTTTTCAAGTAAACATTGTTTTTTGATGGAACATTGTTTGTAAGTTGACTTGATGTTGGAATTCCCTTTGTTACCCCCCCATGCTCAGGGTTAACTAGAGGATATCATGTCTCATGGTCTACAATGAGGAACATGATCACAACCATGATGATGATCAACATGTCCACAGATGGCAGCCCAACAACCCCACTCATTCACCTTTACAACTATAGGTCAACCAAGGCTCATCACATCCAAGCAACCCAAAGTTTGGGAGATGGTAATCCATCATCACCATGAGGTATGTTAGTCCTTCCTTCATGTAAAGTGTTGTGCTCAATTTTTTGGGCATGTGGATGAGGATCTTTGGTTGAAGTTGGATAATAGATCACTGGTTTGGGAAATTGTGGCAGTTGACTTGTTTCACCTTGGTGATCAACTTCTATGCCCTAGTCCATGTTGTCACCGCCCAGGGAAAAGGGGTACTTCTAGGGGGCCCTCACAAGGGTAACATTTTATTCCCTACCATACTTAACACTTTCCATCCCGAAGCCTCTCATAGTGTACTAAACTTCAGCTATGGGTCACGGTCCATTCTCTCATGAGAAGAGGGGATAAATACCCAGAGGTTGTTTTGCAACTGCTGCTAAAAGGATAAGAAAATGCCGCTAAAGAAATAAATGAATGATAGCAAAAAAGGACTAACAAAATCTAGTCCAAACTTGAGCTCTACTCTTTCAGTGCTTGCCCCGGTCCCAAATAGTGATGCTATAGCTTGAAACCTTATAAAAGGGGAATTACAAATATGATAAAGAGGACTAGAAATATGGTTGATAAAGGGGTTGAAAAACATAACATGTAAATATGGGGTAACTCAAAAGCAATCGCACCCCTCACAAAGGCGCTCATAGAAATGGATTTAATGACACCATAATCCATGAAGTAAGCCTTACAACTATATCGCTATCACACTTACTCTTCAAAGGTTTTTACTTTCCCTGTCACTCTCGAGACCTATCCCTCTACATGGGTTATTTTATTTCCTGTCTAGATGGCACACCTAATAGGGTTTGGTGAAGGCCCTCCCATACTTAAACTTGTCAGCTCACATGGGGTCCTAGGCTAGTGTGATGTTTGAAGGGGATACCGAGGTGAGTTGTATTACATGGCTTATATCTTAAGTTGCAACTTACTTTGCATGTTTTAAGGACTAATGTTTTTTGTGAACCTTAGCTAACCATGTTTTATACTTTGGTTTATTTTGGATGGCCTTGACATGGTTCTTTGAGGGACATCCTGGGATTGTACCCAAGATGTTGTGCCTTTATTTGTAGGACTTTGGAAAGTGTGATGGAAAGAAATGGTTCATCTAGTGACTCACCATCCTCAGAAATTCACTCTCACATCCTTAAAACCATGAACAATGGACATATGGGATTTGTAGGAGCATATTTAGTCATGATGGCACACATATGGGATGGAATCCCCACAGGTTGGGCATAGTACCCCAAGAATTATTTTGCACCAAGATCAGGGATGTTGTAGCAATAGATATTCAGAGACAATGCTGTGACAAGATGCAACTCCCCAGGGCCTGGACACAACACTTGGATCCTGGACGTTGGCCCTATTGTGGTGATGGCATCACCTTCTAGGGTATTACACAACTAATGTTTGATGCACACATGGGGTATTGATGATACATGGCATGATTTTTGGTGAGGAGAGACATCACTTTCTCCCACCTTGCTTCAGATTGATGCCACATGGCCTTTGGAGGCCTCGTTCTTGCTGTAGAGACATTGACATCTCACACGTGTGGGATATTTTGATGTATTTTGCATTTACTACACTTTGTAAAGGTTAAATAAGGGGTTGAACCCACTTATTTTGACCATTTGTTATGTTATGTGGACAATAGTGAAGTGCTAGGCCTCATATAAGAATGCAAGGTTCACTTCCAATTTTGGATAATGATTCTCTCACCATTTGTGAGATATTTCTGAATTTTTCGACCCTTTTGGATTAACTAGTCTTTCTCTCTTATGCGCTTGGCTTGGAATGGTCTCTTGCAGATGGATTTGCTAATTTTGGATGGATATTTTTGCAATTAGGGTTACATTCTCTTGGTTTCTTAGATGAACTAAGTGAATTTCTGCAATTATTATTCATGCTATTATTGTTTATGGTGAAATTAAGATTTGTTGTAAGGAATCTTGTTTTCTGAAACCCTAAGAGAGGAACATAAGTGCTTCTTCCTCTCACGAGACCATATTTGTGTAAAGATTGGTTAAATTGTCCTTGCTAGGGTTAGAATCCTAAAGTCCCAAAGTGCTATCACTTTAGGATTTTATCCCTAGATAATTGATCTTTGACCTAGTTGAAGCTACAATAAGAGAGAAATGGTTTTTAGGGTCCAAATGTGCTTGCACCCTAGAATTCCTTCTTCTCAAGATCTAATACCTAAGGCCCAAATGTGTTTACACCTTAGGATTTAGATCCTACCTCTTGGTTTCAAGTAGGCCAACCTTCAAGTTTGGTTGTATTGGAAGACTCCATACCCTAGAAAGGAAATAATATCAAAACACTCTCTTGGTGAATTGATTGACAAACTCTCTCTCTCTCTTAAAACTCTCAATATTTCTTACTAATTTTACTAACACTAACCTTATCAAACTTACTAAATTACTTGTTGATGTTATAAAAGTTTGATACAACCATCTAAAACAACATTAGTTTTCTATATACACTCATCTAAAGGTGCCTTAACTCACTCATAAATTACCTTTAACAATTGGATAATGCTCTATTGGTTGTATGCTTAATTTTCATGGTCAATTGTGGTAATTCTAAGCACTTGTTATTGATGTCGTTACAAATTAATTTTTGTTCGTTATAAGACTAGTTTACTATTGCAATTTGCAACAACAATAGCAATCTTACTTGTCTAGTGTATGAAAGAGGTTTTATTTACATACTTTATCTTGGAAATTGTTATATATATGTTGGAAAGTGTTCTTGTTCCACAAATCAAATTCATACCTATTCTCTTCCTTGACCTAGACCAACCATTCGATGATCAAGATAGGGGGGGTAGGCTTGGATACTAAACTTTCTATTTGATCCCTTGAGATCAACAAGGAAGTCTCTCTTGTGGTGGATCTTTTACATCACTAAAACAAGGGAAGTCTCTAGTTAGGTGACAATGGTAGATTCTTCCATTTTACGCAAGATTTCAGGATCTTGAGTTGGGATTTGCATAAGTAGAAATCCTGTGATAACAATCTCCATTATATGCATACACTTCACTAGCCACGACAAAGTACATATCACCTCGACATCCATTGTGAAATTGATTGAGGTTCCCACTGATGGATGCCTACGTTTTTCCATACTCAACTTTTCCTTTTCTCTTAGTTCATTAATTATTTCAAGGAGCTACTCCTTCCCATTAGATTTTCTTACTCAATTGTGTCTGTTGCTTATCTTCACAAGGATCAAATACAATAAGAACTTGAAAATTTTTATCTTCCCAATCACATAAAACATTAAAAAAATATTGTAACAATAGTATTTCTTAGGAATGTCCGTGTCCTTGTAGTCAGACCAATTTTTTTGGAGAAGCTAAGGTTAGGCATTGTGTTTTTTCTGCCTTATACAAGGATAAAGGCACACATATTATTAGTTTGGATGCATTATTAAAGCATGCATGCTAATAACATGTGTAGATTCTTGTAACAATGGTTGGTAAATCAACCATTATTACATTAGTTAGCTATGGGTGCCAATAGGGAGAGTTCTAAATCAAACCTAAATATGGTGAAAGGGGTAAACAAGGGTCTGGATGTTTAAATATGGTAAAAGGGGTAAAAAAGGGCCTAGACTGGAAATGGGTCTGGATGCCTAAACATGGTTAAGGGGGGTAAAGAAGGGCCTTAAGCCCATAATTGAACCTTCTTTAGCTCAAGAACCATAAATAAACCTTAGACACAATGACACAAGCCCTCACTAGGGGGTCTTTGTGATGAAGGCCGATTATGGGGTCCTTCGAATCGAGTTTCTGAGATCTCAACATTTACATAATGATACAACCTCTTTGGCATGGCCGCCTTCTCAACCATGTTGGTTTTACATTGTGGCCGGGCCTTCCCTTTTGCACTGGAAGGATTACACATAAATAAAAATGGATATAAGGATCAAATAATATCATATCCGACCCATCCTCGATCTATTTCTTGAAATTGGTTAACAACACATACTCAATACAATGATTACACACTAATAATTAACAAACCCTATCAAGTTTACATGAATTTCAAGGTAAAATCACCTCGTCTTATCACATTGTGCCTTCTGGAAACTTCGAGATTTCAAATTCAATTTGGGGGGGGGGTATGATGCTCCTTGAAAAAGTGTCAAGGCATAAATAGGGTTAGGGGGGACACAATGACATTAAGTCCTATTAAACCTTCTCAAGCTTGGGCACTGTGAAAAACACCTAGACACCACAACACATGCCCTTTTTAAGGAGTCCTTGACATCCAAGTTGAATATGGGCATTGTTATCAAGTCTTGGGCATCATGAATGGGTGATGGGTCTATGACCATAGTCAATGGAGGGAAATAAGATCCTCTAGCTCTAAATCTTGCTTCTTAGGCTCAAGCACCATGGACAAGTCCCCAGACCTCGACATTTGACCTCTGTTGGTTAAAAATTGTCTCCAAGGGTGCTATGGGCACCATCACTAGGTAGTTATGCATTTGGAATGTCTCTAGAGGTTTATCCAAGGTCACATGAGGAGAATAATGGGACTCATTCCCTAAATGATGCTTGTCAAGCTTAATTTCCATGAACAACACCTAATAACATAACGCTTCTATGATTATAGTACTGAGTGTTGACGATTAAAAAATCAAAATGAAGTTTTTTGCCTGCAAAGTATTGCTAAAGCCTATTATTATAAGCTAACAAAATAAATAATACTGGTAGGTGGGACCCCCATTGTAGATTGGAGATCATATCTGGTTCTTATTTTATGTTTGTGCATTTGTTTGACACTTCTTACATGGTCGATGAAATCTTGTTTTTATTAGCGATTGATAATCCTATTATGTGTTGGTTCTAATTGCGACAATGGAATGATGGATAAGGCTTGTTATGTGTTGTTTCTCCTTCTCTAGGCTCTAATTTCATGTTACGATGGCCTATGTTATCCATTGCTATCATTGCTATATGTTCATGGATTCCTTAATGTGACACCTACACAATAAACATGTTAGCAACAACACATACAAGCAATTGAAAGGAAATAAAATCAACCTAAGCAAAGGGCAAAATGAAGAGATCGAATTATTCTCTTATGCTACATGCATTGAAATTTAAGTGGTCGTTGTTAATCCTAGAAATAAGTTAATAGTTATGCGATTTGTTGAGTTATATGGAACATGGTTGATATGTGTTATGGTATAAGTTGGAAATGGATAAATGTGATTATGGGTCGCGCTATTGGAAATTAATGGGTGATGGTTTCGATACATAATTTAATTGAATGAGTTAATGGGAAGCTGTCTAGTGTGTACTAAGAAATTAATTGACTAGGTGTGGAGGCGACATGCATTTACTGCACGCCACCCTTACTCTTTCCACTGGATTCCACCCGAGTTGGGCTATTGTTCAACTGTGTTGCTGTGGTGAGGCTTCGACTTTCAAGCGATGGAATAATCGCTCAACCAAATCACGTTTTTAAGGTGATCTTGGTTACAGGTATGTCTTTTCACCATCCATGAATTTGCTTTGGTTATGAGATATACAGTGGCTCGGTATGTATGGGATTGTGCTTTCCTTAAGTCTGGCAACTGTGTAATTTGGTGATATTTTTCTGGAATGGATGGCTGGTGTGGGTTTCATTGTATTAATATCTGAAGTTATAGTGTATTGGGTCGTTCTGAGTGTTAGCAACCATAAAGGCTCTCTGTCATCCTTGCTGGTTCAGAGTGTTTAATTTGTTCTAGACTGGATGGTTGTCTCCACACATTCGTTTCACCATACCCAGTCGTTTACCGTTATGGGGTTTACTAGGTTTTTGAAGCGCCTTGTGCCACTGCACTTTGCTTCACTTGGGTATGAGTTCGTTCATGTTACTGATGTTGCACAGAGGGTTGTGATGGCCATTTTCGAAAGGGATTGCTTAAGGTGACTATTATTTCTCGGCCCTGTCCTATCTCAACATTCTAGGGTTGATTGGGAAAGCCACGAGGGTTATACCCTGCATTTTCTAAGTGTTGTTACAAAATCAAAATGGAGCCTTTCTCCTCTGTTTATAGTCTCTCCTATCAATGGGTGATCCAGATTTATGTAGGAACACAATGAAATACAGAAATACACATAAACATAGAGATGCAGGGGAAATAAGACTTCATTTCATTAATAACAAATGACTGAAATATGCTTACAGACGGAATGGAAATAAACTAGTTAGGCACTGGTAGCTTATCTCTGAGAAGAGATGTGGCCGCTACTCGCATCCGTAAGAAGATGATTACAATGAGGCTCTGAAGGCCTTTTTACAATAAATGGGAATGCCAAAAGTCCTAGACATCCAAAAACCTAACCCTAGGAGATGAAGTGCCAAAAGTCATGTGGGCCCCGTTTGGGTAAGTGAGTACATCAACTTCTCGGGGTCGTAACTTTTGCATACGATCTCCGTTTTAGGCGCGTGATAGCTCGTTGGAAAGGTATCGTCGAGGAGATTCATTTTGGGGGCTCAATCATGACTTTGGTTATCATTGAGAGCCTCTATCTCAAAAAACCTTCATTTGGACCCTCAAAATGGCCCCGTAAGTTAAAACCTGCTAAAAATAGTAAATTGCCAAAATTGCCAGAAAGCCATTTTGAGCCATTTGGAAAAGGTGGGTGGCCACCGATATCCACCTGGATCAATACTGTGTGAAAAATGAAAAACTGAAAGAAGCAATGGTGGGGGTCCAAGTGGAATAGGTGGGTGGCCACCAATATCCACCTGGATCAATGGGATTGTCACCCTGTCTGCGAAGAAATTTGTGGTATACCATGTGCGTGCACCATTAATCTCAGAGGTTTTCACCTGATGTCGGGAGTCGACTCCATGTCTCCCTATGTTGGTCCACAAGGCCAATCCTTGATTACTTAAAGCTCGGTTTTGATAAAGGAAACCCATTATGTCATGTTGGATACATGGTCTATGGTTATGAGTTGGTGATGCATTATCGATAATGTTCTATTGTTGACTTGTCTCTGTTGATTATCCTAACAGTGGTTTTGGTTATAGTCACTGCAATTGATTATTATGATAGTCTAATTGATAAGCTCAACTTTGATTGAAGAATGGGGTTGATACACAGTCACTGTCTTTTACATTGTGATTATTGAAATATTAACTCAACATTAGTTTACAATTGATTAATGTACAGTGTTGATTCGCGCGTGATGCGTGGGTATGTGTGGCGTTCCTACAACATGAGTCAATGATTACTGTGACTATGTGTTTTTAATTTCCAAATGGATTATTGCAATCATGATGATTATGGAATTTCCATCCACTGTATATGTTATGATTATTTGATTGCACCATCATAGAGGGTCACAGGTTTTTAAATATGGTTTTGTTTCATTTTGATCGATTTGTGTTATGAAATCGAGCCCACTGTTGCTACCTCGTTGTATTGGATTGATAGCCCAACACCGTGTATGTCTAGAATAAGAGTGATTGAACCTGTACAGTCATAGAAATGCTCTTTCATTTTTTTTGGATGTCTGTGTATCCCACATCATAGTATGTGTTGAATGGTGATGGCTGTCTGTAAGTTTAAATGGAAAGTCAATATCTTTGCATTTAAAATATTGATGGTTGTATTTGGCTGTCCATTATGTGTATTGATGAATATCATGTTTCATAGCAAAAACATACACAGGGTCTGTGATAGTATATGTAACATCCCCGACCCTCCAAAGGCCGGCCAATGCTACCAACACTTAGGAAAACATGCATGTAAAATAATTCAATAGATTAACATAGAGTAATCACATAATTACTGCTAGCATACATAATCAATGACATTAACAATAATACATATGCACAACAAAATGCATGATAACACAAAAGCATCTTAGGCATGCAAAACATATAATTCATCATAAACTAAATACTTATCTTTGAACTGTATTAGTTCTACCAATTATGTGCAGACCTTCCACGGACCTCCTAGCCTTAGACCGCGCTGCTCATCACTCTTAGCAGTAGGTGATCCCCGAGTTGGGACTAAGCTCCACCGATTAAGGAAATCCTAGGCTAGGAAAGGTCAACAAGAAGACACACATTCACAGAAGAAGGATTCTCTCCCAGGATCCTTCTATGCCCATTGTTCACAGACTCTCGTTCTCCACATGCCTATCCCACCCTAGGAGTATACACCTTCACTGCCACCCAGACAGTCCTTTGGCTGCTAAACCTCTCTTGATTTGGGATTCAGCAACAGACCAGAACAGAAGTCTCTGAGCTCTGTGGCAGCTGCAGGGCCCCTTCCAGGAGTACTAACTTCCTTCGTGCACTCTCTCATCTAAAGAGAGTCACCCACAAGCTCGACAAAATTCTTCTTCAATTCCATTCCAGCACAAGGAGAACAACAGTAAGACTCAACAGAGGACAGATGACAGTAGCCAATTACACTCAACTAAGGGATTGCGTGACCACAACATTCCTCAGTTAAAACACACATGGCATGGACGATTACGGTGTGCTCGAGGTTCATAGGACACACAGGAGACTCGGCTCGGTCCATGGGTTTACCACTGGGTTTCCCTCTTTCAGATTTCAGAACTGCGTGAGGTATGCAACCCTCAGACGCAGAGCCACATGGTCCAGACAACCCATGGGAGAATGGAGGACGAACCTCAGACTTAGGTGGCAGATGGAGAGTGAAGGATGAACCCCCAACATGATTCAGTTCTTGGATTATAACAGAATGCGCCCAGGTTGACACCTGTCTCCTTGGGGCTGCATGCTTCCCATCTTGCACACATTCCTCTTACAGGAAGTTAGGATAAAACATATACATTTTCACAAATTTGGAATAATATTTAATTATTATTCCCAGGGACTTAAGCCCTCAATATTAGCCCCTCTTCCCACCTTTCAGCCCCCTATCCCTTACCCAGGATTTGTGGAAGCTTAGTCCCCCATCACTCATTCATCGTGGTCGGTCCACACATAGAGATGTTTTTGTATTAATACTGTGCATAATTACATGTACAACAATCAGGCTCCTGGCCCTCAACACTTAGGCTCCCTACCACTAGCTTATATAAACTTGGCCCACCAACCTATAAAACAAAATTACAATTCATAATATAATTGGGTCACGTCCTTGGGGTATTACAATCCCCTCCCCTTATTTTTGTACTGTCCTTAGTGCAACTTTCTCACAGTATCAACAAGATTTCCAAATTCTTCAAAAAGATGTGGGCACTCTACCCGCATAGCATCCTCATGCTCCCATGTCGCATCCTCAGGACCATACCAGCTCCACTAGACCTTTACAAGCTCTATAGCTCGATTCCAGAGCTGTTTTCTTTTCCTGTCCAATATGCGCACAGGATGCACTTGCATGACACCTTATTGCTCCACCTGAATCACATTTCAATTGATAACATGATTAGCATCAGGTATATATTTCTTAAGCAATGAAACATGAAACACATTATGTACAGTCATGGATGCAGGTAATGCAAGCATATATGCAACTGGCCCAATCCTTTTTAGGATTTCAAATGGCCCACAAAATCTAGCTGCCAACTTGGCACAGTTTCCCAGCCTTAGGGAACTTCTGTTAGCTTTCACTTTTAGGAAAACATGGTCACCCACTTTAAACTCCCCGTGGGTTTTGTTTTTATCAACATAACGTTTCTGCCTGTCTTAG
The DNA here is from genome assembly GCA_000966675.3 of Picea glauca. Classification (NCBI taxonomy): domain Eukaryota; kingdom Viridiplantae; phylum Streptophyta; class Pinopsida; order Pinales; family Pinaceae; genus Picea; species Picea glauca. The sequence goes on along the minus strand of JZKD02S1769782.1, from coordinate 59,815 downwards.
GCAACTTTCAAATTCTGCTTAATTTTTAACATTTGATCTTCCATTTCCTTGAACAATTCTGGCCCAACTACCACTCTATCTGCTGGATTATCCCAACTTACTGGAGTGTTTCACTTTCTTCCATAAATCACTTCAAATGGGCTCATCTTCAACGATGCTTGATACCCATTGTTGTAGGCGAATTCTACCAAGTGTAGGTAGTCTTCCCATTTCGATGGTTTGTCCATCACATACATTCTCAATATGTATTCTATCACTCGATTCACCCACTCTGTCTTCCCATCCGACTCAGGATGGTAGACTGTACTGAAATTCAGATTCGTTCTGAATCCCTTGAATAACCCCTTCCAAAAATTTGAGGTAAATTTCGGGTCTCCGTCAGACACAATTGTCTTGGGAATTCCGTGCAATCGTGCCACTTCCTTCATAAAAATGTTGACAACATCCGCTACCTTGTGAGTATTTTTTAACGGAATGAAATGGGCAACTTTCATAAGCTTTTCCACCACCACCAATATGGAATCATGTTGCTTGCCTATTCTGGTCAATCCGATGATGAAATCCATCGTTACTACTTCCCACTTCCACTTAGGAATGGGTAGAGGCTGTAGTAACCCTGTTGGGTGCTTGTGCTCAGCTTTAACCTTATGGCACTCCATACATCTGGTGATGTATTCATCAATCTCTTTCTTCATACATGGAAATAAATAATGACAATTGACTGCTGCCATAGTTTTTTGATATCTAGGGTGCCCCGCATAAGGGACATTATGCATTTCATGCAAAATTATACGTTTCAAGTTCTGGACATTAGGTACATAAATTCTGTTCTTGTACATAATTATTCCATCAGCCCCTAGCTTATAAATCTCCACTTTATGTGGCATCTTACCTTGTTGTAGTTTTGCTACCAAACCTCTGTACTGCAAATTTGTATTTGCAGCCTCCAAAATCCTGCCCTTTATATCAATTTGGTACATGCTAATGGTTGTAGGATGTAAGTTGTGCACCTTTCTTCTGAGTGCATCAACCACCTTGTTTTCCTTCCCTTTGATATGCTTGATATCAAATTCGTATTCACATAGAAACTCCATCCACCTACTCTGCCTAGCTTTTAGGGTTGGTTGATCAAACAAGTATTTCAGACCGTTGTGGTCTGTTCTCAATTCAAATATCCTCCCCATGAGGTAATGTCTCCATTTCCTTAGAGCATGAACGATTGCTGCCAACTCCAAATTGTGAGTGGCATAATTCTTTTCATTATCTTTCAGCTTCCTAGACTCATAACAGATTACGAATCCATTCTGATCGAGGACTCCTCCCAGTCCTTCTTTGCATGCATTGGTGCATACCAAAAAATCTTCATTTGGGTCTGCGATCCTTAGGATCGGAGCACTGGTTAACAATTTCTTCAATTGTTGGAAGCTTCTCTCACAATCCTCTGTCCACATAAACTTCTTCTCCTTCCTTTGCAAAGAAGTGATAGGGTGAGCTATCCTCGAGAAGCCTGCGATAAACCTTCTGTAATAGCCTGCTAGACCCATAAAGGATCTAACTTCCACCACATTCCTTGGCGTTGACCGTTCTCTGATGGCATCAACCTTCTTAGGATCCACGACGATCCCTTCTTATGAAATAATATGCCCTAAGTAATGGATCTGTTCCTGATAAAATGAGAATTTGTTTAACTTGGCATACAACTGGTGCTCTCTTAGCACCTGTAACACCATCCTCATATGTTTTTCATGCTCTTCCTCTGACTTGGAATATACCAGAATGTAATCCAGGAAGACTATGAAAAACCTATCTAGATATCTCCTGCATACAACATTCATCAAACACATAAAAATAGCAGGTGCATTCGACAATCCAAATGACACCACTGTGAACTCGTAATGACCATACCTTGTTCTAAAGGCGGTCTTGTTGATGTCTTCATCCTTTATTATTACCTGGTGATATCCCGATCCGAGATCTATCTTTGAAAATATCTTCGCATCCTTCAACTGATTGAAGAGGTCATCAATCCTTGGTAGAGGGTACTTGTTCTTAACTGTTAATTTGTTTAACTGTTTGAAATCAATACACAACCTCAACATCTTGTCCTTATTCTTCACAAATAGGACCGGGGCACCCCAAGGTGACATGCTTGGGAAAATGTATCCCTTCCTCAGAAGTTCATCAAGCTGCAACTGAAGTTCTTTCAGCTCTAGCATACTCATTCTGTAAGGAGCTGCTCCAGGAATCAAGTTTACAATGAAGTCAATATCTCTCTTTAGAGGTAGTCCGGGCATCTCTTGAAATACATCTTCAAACTCTTTTAGTACCGCATGGTCTCCAATATTTGAGACCTCATCCTTAGATGCTTCCTCCATATGGGCTACAAACAACTAACAACCTTTCCTGTAGCATTTCTCCAGTTGTAATGCTGAAATTTCTCTGACAACAACAACTATGGGAATTCCTTGATCTGTTTTCCGATTTCCTTCTTCATCCAGGAATGTGAATGCCTTATTACGACAATCCAATATGGCATGGTGTTGGTCTAACTAGTCCATCCCAATTAAACATTCATAAGATCCTAAAGGCAGAATGTTCAATTCAGCCTTCGTGCTCAGTCCATTCATGTCCACTGGACATGACTTAACCAACTCAGTGACTCTTCTCTTGGCTCTTGTGGCTAGCTACACTAACCAAGAATTTTATGTTTTCTTCTTGACAAATGCAAACCTTCCACCACTCTAGGATCTATATAACTATGGATAGCCCCTGAATCAATTAAAACAGTAAGTGGTCGGTTGTTAATCATGCCTTCCACTTCAATCATCTACGATTGAAATTCATCTTGCTTGTAGTCGAGGGATGCGTAGATCCTTGGCATTCTACTGCCCATGTCCTCCATTGTTTCAGCTTGTTGAACATTGTGGATGGCTCTCGATTTATCATTTCTGTGGGGGCAATCTCTGTACCTATGGTTTCCTTTACAACCCCAACACTCCATAGGTGTCTGCCTTGGCAATTGACCACCCACTTCAACCTTTCTGGGCTCTCTAAAAGATGGTTGTCCCTGAGGACTGTTTCTGAAAAAGGGAGGCTTGTTTCCCTTTTGCATTTGTTCCTTCTTGAACTTCTTCTTGTCTTCCCAAGCCTTCTGGAAGGTAGGATTTTCTCTCTGTTGTTCATATAAACATTTCACTCCTCTTATTGTTTCTTCCATATACTTAGGGTCATCATACTGAATCTTGTCACCAATATAAGGTGGTAATCCACTTAGATACCTCTAAATCTTGACAGTCTCCTCCTTGATGAACGAAACATACTTCAATAGTTCCAAAAATCTTCGCTCGTATTCATCAATGGTCATGCTGCCCAGTTTGAGTTCAAATAACTCTTTCATCTTTCTATCATAATATCTTTTAGTCAAATATTTCTTCTCGAAATACCTTTTGAATTCTTTCCAAGTGATATCCTTCTCCCTAATGTGCTACACCTGCACAAGCTAATCCCACCGCATGGATGCTTTTCCTTTCAATTGATACATCACAAATCTTCCTTTTGCATGAGAGGAATAATTCTGCAGTTGGAAATATTTTCTCATACCACACAACTATGTTTCTGCATCTTCCTCCTTCTGTTGTTCTCCATCAAACGTGGGAGACTTAATCTTATTCATTTCTCCTTTTAGTTCATCCACTCCAGACCTCCTATGTTTTCTGGTAGGAGATGGGCTTGAACTACTGTGTGCTTCCTTACTGGAATGCTTTGGAGAGCGACGACGATGTCTGCTAACACTCCTCGATCGTCTTTTCCTCTCAGGGGTTCTGTGACTCCTTGTTTTGCTTGAATCACTCTCCTTTTCCAATTTCTTTTTGATCCTTTCTAGGCTCCTCAACAAATTCAATTTGAATTCACCCTGTTTATCCTGAGTTTTCTTGAGTCTTCTGCTATCATCTCGACGAGCCTGAGCATCCTTCTGTAATCTTTCAATGATTTTCATCATATGCCCTTCCTTATCCATCTCTTTTCCGTGTCCATTGGAGTTCGTTCCTTCAACTCCCAAGTGGATGTTCATTCCTTCTCTTTCCTTCTCTGAATTGGAAGTAATTCACGCTTCTTCCATTTCTTTACACTTTGAGGCAATTCTAATTGGTTTTGGCACTCACCAATATTCTTCAATTATAATGTGCATACAACCAGAACTTGTCAGGCTATCATTCCTTAACAATTTCCACACATATAATTCATAAGACGAATAAGAAACGTTCAGTTTTCATGAATTTTCAGAGCTCTGCTAGGCTCTGCAACTTTTTGGTGATAGCCCTCTCTTCCTTAGTCCCCAACCCATGCGATCACATACTATGACCAAATGCTAGACCGCTAGGGTGCTTCGCGACTTCGTGTTTCGGGAGGTTTCAAAACTCAACACTACTATCCCTCGAGTTCTGATTATCGAACATGCGAAAACAAGTGGATCAACGGTCCACGTGTACACGACAACCAACTGATGAAATCCGCTGTGGCCTCTTTGTCTCGAAGTTTCGAGACTTTGGGACTTCTGGGTTTCATGATTTCGGACCTCGGGAGTTCCCACTTGTTTCCTCCAAATCTTCCGACATTTGAAATTCTGATTTACCTTACCCTCAAGGCCCACCTATAAGGCCCACCTAGTACAACTATCACCAACTGAGACAGTGGCACGTGGAAGGTCTAGGAAGGTCCACGTCACCTTTGATGACGTCATAGGGTTCCACCACGTTCACTTTTTGTTTCGGATTTTCGGGCATCGGGAGTTCGTGCATCAACACTTCTCGTTATTCCGTTTGCCGAAATTTCGGTCTACTCACCTGCTTGATCCAACGGTCAAGCTCCTTTCCCAGATCTACGGTGTAGATCTTTTCGGGTTTTTGGGGTTTTAGGTTTCGGGGTTCTATGTCTTAGCCCATCTCGCTTTTCCCGATATTCGAATCCCCAAAAGGTTTCTAGGATAACTCTCCTCCATGTTCTTCAGATCTGACGGTCATGAGGGATCTCCTTTCCTCCCGATAAGATCCAACGGCTCTAACACTTCATGTGTTGAGCTCTCTTTCTCTCTCTCTCTCTGTGGTCAAATACCACATCGACTACGGTTTTATAATACCGCTACACTTCCTGGGATTTGTAACACGATCAAGCATCTACTTACCACTCAGGAACATTCTAGAGTCCAAAAATTGGTTCTTCCAAACACGATTCCCACCTGAACTTCGGGTCCAAAGACCACTTATCCAAACCATTCAGGTTTAGTATTGAAAACCTTGGCTCTGATACCAAATTGTAACATCCCCGACCCTTCAAAGACCGGGCAATGCTACCAACACTTAGGAAAACATGCATGTAAAAAAATTCAATAGATTAACATAGAGTAAACACATAATTACTACTAGCAAACATAATCAATGGCGTTAACAATAATACATATGCGCAACAAAATGCATGATAACACACAAGCATCTTAGGCATGCAAAACATATAATTCATCACAAACTGAATACTTATATTTGAACTGTAGTAGTTCTACCAACTGCGTGCAGACCTTCCACGAACCTCCCAACCTTAGACCACGCTGCTCATCACTCTCAGCAGTAGGTCACCCACGAGCTGGGACTAAGCTCCACCGGGTAAGGAAATCCTACGCTAGGCAGGGTCAACAGGAAGACACATAGTCACAGAAGAAGGATTCTCTCCCAGGAGCCTCCTATGCCCACTGCTCACAGACTCTCATTCCCCACATGCCTGTCCCACCCTAGGAGTATACACCTTCATTGTCACCCGGATAGTCCTTCGGCTGCTAAACCTCCCTTGCCTTGGGCTTCAAAAATAGACCAGACCAGATGTTTCTGAGCTTTGTGGAAGTTGTAGGTCCCCTTCCAGGAGTACTCACTTCCTCCGCACACTCTCTCTCACCTGGAGAGAGTCGCCCATAGGCTTGGAAACCTTCTTCTTCAGTTCCGTTGTAGCACAAGGAGAACAACAGTAAGACTCAACATAGGACGGATGACAGTAGCCAATTACACTTAGCCAAGGGATTGCATGACCACAATAGTCCGCAGTTAAAACACACATGGCATGGACGATTATGGTGTGCTCGGGGTTCACAGGACACACAGGAGACTCGCCTCGGTCCACGAGTTTACCACTGGGTTTCCCTCTTTCGGATTTCAGAACTGCGTGAGCTATGCAAACCTTAGAAGCAGATCCACACGATCCAGACAACCCATGGGAGAATGGAGGACAAACCCCGGACTCATGTGGCGGATGGAGAGTGAAGGATGAACCCCCAACACGGCTCAGTTCTTGGATTATAACTACATGTGCCCAGGTTGAAACCTGTCTCCCTGGGGCTACATGCTTCCGATCTTGCACACGTTCTCCTTCCAGGAGCTTAGGATAAAACATATACATTTTCACAGCTTTGGAATAATATTTAATTATTATTCCCAGGGATTTAAGCCCTCAAGCTTAGCCCCTCTTCCCACCTTTCACCCCTGTCTCCCTTACCCAGGCTTTGTGGAAGCTTAGTCCTCCATCACTTATTCATCGTGGTCGGTCCACACACAAAGATGTTTTTGTACTAATATTGTTCATAATTACATGTACAACAATCAGGCTCCTGGCCCTCAACACTTAGGCTCCCTGGCCTAAATAACACATAAGCCCACTAGCTTATATAAACTTGGCTCACTAGCCTATAAAACAAAATTACAATTCATAATACAATTGGGGCATGTCCTTGAGGTATTACAGTATAACCTCATTGCAATTTAATTATTAAATGAATTAAAAGACAGAATCAAGCACGATCTTTGAGTTTGTATTTCATGATTGAAATAATTCGTGGGCAGTGGTTGATTTTGATGCTGAACAGAGTGGAAATAAGTGATTATTTAGTCATTTGGGAATTGTTTTAAAATATCAATGGATAAGTGAGAAGAATAGAGTTCCCCTACAGTTTGTTGTGGAATGCATACTGTCTTGTTTGATGACACTGTATTAAATATTTGATTATGAACAATGAGCAAGTTAATGCACAAAACTGTTTGAACTGGACACAATAGTTGCTTCTGGGTCACAATGGTCATTTGGTTGGTGTTATTTCCTGGTATAGAATGATTTTATGGATTACTTAATTAATTTTATGAACATTACCCGCTCTCTTTCCCTACCTTTATTTCGCTTTTCGCTAATTACACCCTCCTCGCCTTCCCACATCCATTTTTCACTCCCTGTTCTTAAAATTTAATTACAGTTAAGAGAATTCTATATTGAAACAGTTTGAAATCACAACTTCTTGAGTGGAACACAGTTTTATGATTCTTTGGTTTACATTACAGTTTATTGTTTGTGGTCTTTGAGTAGTAACTGTGTTTCTCTCCCACCTCATTATTTCATTTTTCGCTCAATACAAACCCCTCGCATATCCCAAAACCTTTGTTCACCCCCTGCTCATCGATAACAATTAAACAATTTGTATGGATTGGATTGCATGAGTCTGATATGTTGTTGAGCCAAAATCTATTTCATATTTTTAAAGAGTTATCATGTATGGTTGTTAAAAGGACTATTTGACAATCAATCATGCATGCAGGAATGATATTTTTCAGCCGAGGTAGCCATGGTAGAGGCAACCGAGGAAGAGGTAATTGGAATAGAGGCCCAAGAAGGCCAATATTCTCCATACACTTCGACGTTGACTCACAAGAGTTAGGTCAGTTGTTTCAGGCCAGATATTTCAATTGGATTGGGCAAGGAGTGTTCCAACCTAGTCTTGAAAGGCCTCCTTTCCAAGCTCCACAAGCCCCCAGTATTCCCATTCCCCCTCATCTCTCATTGCAACCTGAGGTTCCTCGAAAAATGACGGATGGCAAGAGATTGTCCACCCGGTAGTCTCCCAACATCGTGACTGGCCCAATTTGTCCTTACCTACTCCCCCACCTAACAATCAGATCCTCCAAGATGCCCTTGCCCACTCACCAATGTAATCCTCCCATGCTAGAAAGAGATTGAAAACTGAGGCCCACCATGTCCTTGACAAAGGAAAAGCCACTGCTACCCCTTCCTCACCCTCCATTGGCTCTGATAAATCTGTGTCTTCCCAGATGCATTTTAGGGATGATTGTTCTCATGTGATCAATGAGATTAGGCCTAAAGGCTCAACGCAACCAAAGACAAATTCAGAAAAATTGAAGGGTGACAACAACAATCAAGGAAAGATTGCATCTCAGAGTGGGAAATATGGTTTTTGAGTTTTTATGTTATTTATTGTTGATGATAGTTGACTTCAAAAGTTTTGGACATCATGTTTTCTTTGGATATATGAGTAATAATTTTTTTTTGAAAATAATTTCAAATATCAATGAGCTAAATTGTCAAATGTTAATGTGATGATGGGAGTCACAAGGAGGGGTGTTTTTGCTTGATTAACTAGTTATGTTATGATTGTTAAGAACTAAAGGGAGTCACAAGGGGTCCCACCTACTAGTTATTATTTATTTATAACCCTTATTATGATTGTTACTTTTCCCCCTAACTAAAAAGTTGGTTGAGTCTTTAGTTAACTTAACTAATGAGGTAGTTCAACTACTTCAACTAATTCTAATTTGCTTAAAGGAAAAAGGAAAGGGAGGAACAAGAGGAGGATAGAAGGAGAATCATACTAAGGTTTTCTCTTTGAGTTTATGCTGAGATAGTTCAATTTTCATTCATTCCTTAATTTATCACAAGCCTAATTATTTTTTATGATATCAGGGTCTTATTGTAGACAACAAGATTCAGGGATGAATTACATCATTCAAACACTTGTTTTTCAGAGGTGTTGATCTATCTTTGATGTGTAGACTTGTCTGCTTGTGAATTAGTTTTCATGACTGAAAAAGGCTATTGTGCAAAGTCAAGTGGGAAACAATCTGTGGCTAGCTAATCCAACTTTTAGAGTTCAGTTTTT
>JZKD02S1769782.1:9249-27281 GCA_000966675.3 Picea glauca | reverse complement strand
TCAACTACATGTCCCAATATGTAGCTCATCCATATTCCAAATGCATGCACCAAGATATATAACAAATATGCTTCCAATAATATATCATAATGAAACTCAAATATGTACCAGCCATGTACTGCAACAGATAATCCTCAACCTCCATTCACTATAGCAAATACTAAGCATCCAATATGTACTATAAGTGTGCCTCAATAGATCAATGACATCTCTAGATAGCATCATCATGATATATCTCATAACCAAAGTGCCATAACTTCACTGTTATAACTATCATTGTTCTTCAACAGAAAAATGTCTCAATCCACACTCTAGGGTTAGTACCATGCATCCAAGATAGTCTTTCAACATTCAACCATATGTCACCATCATAAATACATCAATTATGTATGCCAACATGTAATCATGAAAACCTGCAGAAAACAATGTCAGGTCCTGCAACAAACTATGTCAGACCCTGCAACAAACCATGTTAGACCCTACAAAAACCATGTCAGACCCTGCAACACAGAGTTATACCATTATACCATGTTTCAACTCATGTGCATAGCCTTTTCCCAAGGCTCTTTTATCACAGATACGTGGCATGTTTCACAGACAGCTTGCATATGTATGCGACCTATTCATAGGTCAACTCGCGTATGTACGTGATTGTTACCATTGTAACCTGCATATTCTTCTGAAGATGACAAATTTGAGATTTCTTTAAGGTTTCCATTCTACTCTGGTTGTTCAGTCTTCTTTACCCACTTCTTAAGGTGTCCCTGCTTCTCAGAACTTGAGCTCTAAGCTTCCATCTTTTCAAAAATGTCTTCCTTCCTAACTTCATGCCTTCTTCTATTCATGTTATATGAAGTCCTCATCATGGTCTTTATTCTTGTGTTCCAACAATCCTGGGATTTTTTACCAAATCCACTACAACTGTAGCATCTCATGATGTGACAATGAACAACAATGTGTCCTACTTGATTACATATCCAACACTTTAGGGTGTTATGAAATCTTCCATTATCTCTCCTTGCATAAAAACTGCATTCCAAAGCTTTGTGACCATATTCATTACATGAGTAACAGTGACCATGAAAAACATTATCATACCTTTGCTTTGGTGTCCATCTTGAAGGTGTCTCTCTTCTTTGAGGTGTAAAGATGGCTTCTTGATGTCTTCCTTGCTTTGTTCCTTTGAAACTTTCCTTGCCTTGTGTAGATGGTTGATTTGCAACATTATTTCCATCCTTTGAGAGTGAGGGACTTACCTCATGCTTCCTTGAGGTGCTTGTTTCAACATCTGTAGCCTCTTTGTTGTATCCAAGACCTGATTTATCATTTGGTGATCTTTGACTATCCAAGATCTCATTCAAGATTGTTGAGTTATTCAAGAATTTGTTTGACTTCTCTACTTTCTTTCTAAGATCAACAACTTTAGCTTCCAACTTATGACATGACTCTTCCTTTTCATTTACTTGATTCTTTAGTAATTCCTCTACCCTTTTGGCTTCTTCAATTTGGGTCTTGACATGGACATTAACTTCAAAACTTTTGCTAATCTCATCATCTAGCTTCTTGTTCTCTTCTATTTCATTCCTTAGTCTTTTGATCTCTTCTTCTTTTTCTTCTAATTGAGTCTTTTTACTTTCTTCTTGTTCCTTGAGCATTTCCTTTAACTTTAAGATATGTCGTTGATTCTTTTTAAGAAAATTTTTAGTGTTATCAGAAAGATAGCTATATTTTATGTAACAATGGTCATAGTTGTATTCAAATAGACCCCATTCAACTTTCCTTTTAAGATTTGATCATTCTTCTTATACTTCTTCCATGGGATAACTATCATTTGAATCTACATAAACTATCTCTAGATTTTCTTCTTCACTTGTAGAGAAATATTCAACATCATCACATTTTGAAATATTGCAATCAGGGGTTTTTGGAGATTCTTTACCTTCATTGATCTTGATGGAATTGTCTTCAAGGTATTCCTTTTTGCCAACATCATCACATTTTGAATCATTGCAATTAGAGGATTTTGGAGATTATTTACCTTCATTGTTCTTGATGGAGTTGTCTTTAGTGTCTTCCTTCTTGCTTTGGTATGTCTCCTCTAGCTTTAGCCATATATCCTTGGCGAAAGTGCATTGTCCCATGCTCTCTTTGATAGAACTTGAGAGTCCACTAAGAATGGTCTTGAGAGCCAATGCATCATTCTTATTTTCTTGCCTTTGAGCTGCAAACTTTGACTTGTTCTTCAAAGGAACTGATCCACCAATAGCTTCTTTCCAAACACTCGCTCCTATTTCCTCCAAATGCACCTTCATTTCTATTATCCATGTAGAATAGTTTTCCTCATCAAGGATTGGAACTTCATCATCCATTTGTGTGTCCATATATCTCCTTCAAGTTTTTTAAGGCTTATGGTGAAGGCCTGCTCTGATACCAATTGTTGGACACACTGACCACACTGAGAGGGGGGGTGAATCAGTGTAGGGCTCTTTTTCAAACTTCCCTTCACAAAACTCCTTAGTTAGCAATCACCATTTACTCATTACTTATTGTTGTCATTTATAAACAGTTAAATGTGAAGATACATCAGCAACATATATCATCAATAAGTCATCACCACAAGGAACACAAAGGACACAAGACGTATGTACAATTTTCTTTTTATTATGGAATACAATCCTTGGGTTATCAGCAACAACTGAATATAGTTACGACTCCACAAGAGCACCAGCTCTATAATGCAAGACTCATCTTACACAACTCAGCACCAACTGAAAAGAGGAATCAATCCTCAATAGGTACGTGACCTGTCAATAGTACAACACACGTATGTACGTGCCCTACCAGTAGTACAGCTCGTGTATGTACGTGGCCTGTCTGTACTACAACCTGCGTGTGACTTCTGAACAACTAGGGTTTTCTCTCTATGAAAAACTCAGATCCTCTGTAGCCTTCAGTCACATTCACTTATGTCTTTCACTATCCTATCTGAACCATAACCAATCACAACACATCCATACTCTCCAACAACTTACTCATGCTCCTCAACCATACAATATGAATGCTACTCAAACATAAGTAACCAATGTACTATGGCAATCATATCAGTACTAAAACATAAGAGTGTTGCTCACTATATCAATAAATCAACATAATCATATCACCACAATCATACCAAATAATGCCTTAAGCATTCACCATACAATAAGCAAGAGTATCCATCAAGACAACTATGTAACCATACCAGAGTTTCTATGGCAGATCTGAACCCATAGAATGCAGATATGGAACTTGCTTCATACTTCAAGAACCTGGCATCAGCTCACACTCAAGTATCCATGAATTCATCCAATTATACGTGCTATGCCTTCCTTCAACCCGTGTGTGTACGTGCTCTGGCTCACTACAACCCGTGTATATACGCTCTCTGGCCCACTACTGCTCGTGTACCCCTTCAGAAACTAGGGTTTCTGAACTTCCAAAAATTTCATCGTCATGATCTCAGACTTACGGAAACTTTGATGCATCCATGAGATCCTCCAATCAATCTCTCTCTCAAAATAGATCTTCAAGCTATGCTCAAGAGATATATTTCACAAGAGACCCTTGCCTCTTATTTATACTCTCCAAGTAGCTTCCTTAGAAGCATCTTCTAGGCCACTTTGTCCACATAGCCACTTTGTCCACATAGTAACCTATGTCCAACTTTGCCCAAATTTTCACTTGTCCATGTATCCAATAGCCACTTGACCACTTAACCCATTTTCCTTATTTTAGAATTAACCTTCTTATAACCACTTTCCATAATTAGAAATTTCTTCATTTACTTTATTATTTAAATAATCCTCCTTGACTTTGTCACTTCACTTTATTATTTAAATAATCATCTTTGATTTCGTCACTTCACTTTATTATTTAAATATTCCTCCTTCTTTGCAATCACTTTGACTTCTTTGACCTTTTGGGGCTTCAAGCCAACATATGAGGGTCCTTCAACTTCGTAAGGCCATAATTGTCAAACCATGAGGATTTATGTGACGTTCTACATACCACTGGAAATGGCATGATAAGAACTATCCATCTAGGATACTTTCACTGACAACTTTATTGATATTCATCTCATTATTCCACAATTAAGTATGGGTTCTCTAACCATACTTCTAGGATAACTCAATCGCAAAGTGTCTTCTCGTGAGGGCTTTCACCATAAGGGGACCACTTTGGATTTCATCCATTTGTACTCCTTATCAAGACAATAATGAGTCATCTTTACATCAATCCAACTATGCCTCATCTATCAATGAAACCACATCGATCCGTCTTCATTTATGCATCATATATCAATGACAACTCATTGATCCATCTTCATCTATGCATCATATATCAATGCCAACTCATTGATCCATCTTCATATATGCATGAAACAATATGACTATGATTCCACTTGTCATCAATCCATTCACATCAAGGACAATACATATTACATCGATATGCTATGACAAGATATTGTCCCTTTGACATCAATCCTTTGAAATCAATCAATCAATCCTTTGGCATCAATGACAACATGATCCAACAGATTCGGTATATGTCAAAGTTATGCATTGTAGATTTGGAAAGGATATTTGGGACAAACTTCAGAACGTTTTTGAAGGAGATGCAAAAGTCAAGGCAGCAAAGCTTAAAACTTACAGAGGTCAATTTGAACAGCTGAAGATGAAGGGAGATGAAAATATTGCAGCTTACTTTTTACGAGTTGATGAAACAATGAATGCAATTAAAGGATTGGGAGAGGAAGTTAATAAATATATAATTCTTCAAAAAGTACTAAGATCTCTTACAATGAGATTTGATCATAAGATCTCGTCACTAGAAGAAATAATAGATCTGGATTCGATAAGCATGGATGAGCTACATGGAGTATTCACAGCCTATGAAATGAGAACATAACAAGAGAATCTAGTTACAAAAGAAGTTGCATTCAAAGCATCCAAGAATTCAAAGACAAAGGGAAAGCAAAAGGCAAAGTCAGATAGTAGCAGTAGTGACATATCAGAAGATAATGAAGAAGTAGCCAACTTTGTGAGAAGACTGAAAAATGGAACTAGAAAATATAGAGGTAAGCTTCCATTGATTTGTTTTAATTGTGATGGTATTGGTCATTTCACTAGAAAATGTCCCCATAAGAAAAAGAAAAGAAATGAAGAAGAGGATTCAAATACCAAACAAATATACAAAGGCAAAAGAACCAAAAATAAATTTTTCAAGAAAAGTTTTTCCACCAAAGAAGACAACACCTCATCAGACGAAGATGAAGTCAGTGAAAGTGATACAGAAAGGGTTATATTCATGGTATTAGAATATTCCGATGAAGAAGGCACTGAAGAAGAATATGAAGAGGTGGAATTTGACTATAGAGAAGAATTGTTGAGTGCCATAGAAGTTATAAGAATGGAAAAGAAGAAAAACAAGTCACTATAGGCGGAACTAAAAATAAAAGAGGAAACTCAAAATTCCAACTCCAATGAAATAGAGCAGATGATGACTAAATTAAAAATCCAATTTGAAGAAGACAAGAATTGAAGAAGAACCCAAAGAACGGTTGGAAGAAAAAGAGAGGATCAGTGGAGGTTTGGAAGCAGGGATTGTCACATTGAAAAAATGCCTTCAAAAGAAAAACATGCCGAATAGATTTGAGTTTTGGATAACATTTTTAACAGTCAAAGGCTACATCATGACAAGTCTGAACTAGGATACAATCAGTTAGAAAAAGGATCAAGCTCCAAAACTACAAATCAAGAAATAAAATCAAGAAGGTACGCAGAGAAAGTTAGAGGATCTCCTGAGAAGAAAGAAGACAAGAGGTTTTATAACAGAGATGTTCCACCACTTCTAAGTTTTAGATTCCAGAATTAGCAGCAGTCAGAACGAAAAAGGTCTCAAGAAGAAGAAGGATTCAAAAGAGTAACTCCTTTCAGAATATTTTCAACTCTCAAGTATCAAACTATATTATTTGGTTTATGTTATTCATGTAACAATTTCGGACATAAGGATGTAAATTGCAGGGAAAATAGCAAAAACATGAACAACTATGAAAGTCATACACAAAATGGTTATCCAAGAAGGCCTAGTGAAACAAAGAGATGAAGCTACAACATGTTTGAATCATTTAGCACTAAAATGGAATGCTACAAGTGAAACAACTTTGGACACATGGAAAATGATTGTAGAATGAAAGTTTTTCCAAGAGAATCACAAAAGAATAATATCAGTCACAGACAAGAAACACAAAGAATTTGGGTAAGAAAGAAGAATCAGTACAACAATGAAGAATACACACTCGCTCTACAATCTCAACACAAGAAACGTGGTCAGTATGTTGACAGTGGTTGTTCAAAGCACATGACAAGTGATAAGGACAGGTTTTTAACCTTGAGAAAGGAAAGAGATGTCTCAGTCTCTTTTGGGAATGGAAACTCAGCGAGAATCATTGGAAGGGGCACAGTCAAGATTGAAAGTAAAGATGCCAAGGCAGAAAATGTTCTACTAGTGGAATATATGAAACATAATCTTCTGAGTGTTAGTCAAATGTGTGATCAAGGTCGCAAACTTTTTTTTGATTCTTAGAAATGAAAAATAAGAAAAGCAGATTCAGGCATAATGGTGGCGACAGTTGTGAGGAATCCAAACAACATATATGTACTAAGTGAAATTGGAAAAGAAAAGTGTTGTTTAGGAAAGGAATATGAAGTTTGGCTATGGCACAGAAGAATGGGTCACATAAATTTTGTTACTCTTGTCAAAGTCAGCAAAAAGGAATCAGTTAGATAAATGTTGTAGATCGTCAAACCAAGAAGCACATTATGCAAGCATTGCCAACAAAGAAAGAAAACACAGACCAAGTTCAAATCAAAGGAATACTTCACAACAAGGCCATTGGAAATTGTGCATACTTATGTAGTTGGACCAACTAAAACAAAGGGTTTAAAGGGTGAGCAGTATTTTAGGCTATTAGTTGATGATTATATAAGAATGACTATATTTTGTTTTCTCAGGAAGAAGTCAAAGGCATTTGAGAACTTCAAAATATATAAGGAGATGGTTTTAAATGAAACAGATTTGAAAATCAAATGTTTGAGATCAGACAATGGAGGAGAGTTTACTTCAAAGGAATTTATGGACTTCTGTAGTAAAAATGGGATAAAGAGGAAATTCTCGATTGCATGGACACCATAACAAAATGGAATTGTCGAAAGGAAGAACAAGACAGTGCAGAAAATGGCTCGAACTATGCTAACGGATTCCAAGTTGATAGATGTCTTTTGGGCACAAGTAGTGCATACAACAATTCACATTCAAAATGAAGTAATGCTCATAAACAACAGTGATAAAAATCCTTATGAGATATGGAAATGAAGACCAACCAATGTGAAGCATTTCAGAGTTTTTGGAAGCAAATGCTACATTAAAAGAGATGGAAATATAGAAAAGTTTGATTCTCGTGTTGAAAAAAGCATAATTGTTGGGTACTCAAGCACAAGGAAAGCATACAAATGTGTCAATCTAAGGCTCAAAAAAATATTAGAAAGAATCAATGTGATGGTTGATGAGATAGGTGGACGAAGGATAAAATAAGAAGACAAGGATTCATTGGAACAGGTTCACGAATAAGTAGCAGAAGAGAAAGATGAAGAAGAGCGATCAGAAGAAGCAGAACAAGTACAACAAGATCTTCAAGTACCTCCAAAGACACCTAGTAGATGAGTACATAAGAATCATCCATCATATTGGATCATTGGAAATAAAGATGCAGGAGTTTAAAGTAGAAGAAGAATTTGTTCACCAGAACATCAGCACCTAGCACTATTGTCGACAGTTGAGCCAAGCAGTTTTGAAGAAGCCAACATGGATGAATTATGGATCAAAGCCATGAATGAAGAGTTAGATCAGAGAGATAAAAATGACACTTGGGAATTGGTTCCAAGGCCAAGGAACAAGAATGTTATCAGTACAAAGTGGGTCTTCAGAAACAAATTGAACGAAGATGGACAGGTTACCAGGAATAAAGAAAGATTTGTATGTAAAGGATACGCTCAGGTTGAAGGTATAGACTTTGAAGAGACGTTTTCCCCAGTTTCCATAATGGAAGAAATCAGATTGATCTTAGCATATGCATCCTCCAAAAATATTAAAGTTTATCAAATGGACGTGAAATTAGCCTTACTAAATGGGGAGCTAGAGGAAGAAGTCTACATTAAACAACCAGAAGGATCGCAGTTGTCAGAGAATGAAAATTATGTTTGCAAGTTGAAGAATGCCTCGTATGGTCTTTAACAAGCCCTTGGAGCATGGTATTACATATTAGGCAGACACTTACAACATCAAGGATTCAGGAAAGGAAATGTAGACAACAACCTCTACATCAAGGTAAATCAAGATAGTATTTTGTTAATTGAAGTCTATGTTGATGATATTATTTTTGGAAGTGATGATCACAAGATGAGCCAGAAATTTGAAAAGGATATGCAGAATGATTTTGAGATGTCATTACTTGAAGAATTATCCTTCTTCTTGGATCTTCATATATGTCAAAGAAACCAAGGCATTTTTATTTCTCAAACCAAATACATCAGACAAATGCTAAAGAGATTTGGAATGGAAAATTGCAAACCAGTTAGCACTCTTACGCAAACTAGTTGCAAGTTAATTAAAGATGATGATTCAAAGGCTCTAGATTAGAGGCAATACAAGTCAATGATTGACAGCTTACTTTATGTGACAACATCCAGACCAAATGTAAGCAGGCAGTTGGACAAGTGGAACGATTTCAAGTAGCACCAAAGGAATCACATGTTTTAGTAGTAAAGAGAATATTCAAATATCTCAAGGGTACATAAGAGTTTGGATTATGGTATCCAAAAGGAAAGGATCTATCACTTATTTCCTACATAGATGCAGATTAAACATGTTGCATTGATGACTGGAGAAGTACAAGTGGAGCAATGTTCTACTTGGGTGAGTGTTTGGTATCTTGTATAAGCAAGAAACAGTCATCGGTATCAATGTCTAAAGCCGAAACAAAGTATATAGAAGTAGCATCATGTTGTACATAGGTCCTATGGATGAAAGAAACTTTGAAATATATACAGGTTGAGTATAATGAACCCATTATGATATATTGTGATAACACAAGCATCATCGGTATCTCAAAGAATCCAGTGATGCATTCCAAGACGAAGCACATTCCAATCAAGTTTCATTTTCTACGAGAACAGGTTGCAGATAAGAACATTAGAGTTGAGTATGTTGGGACCAAAGAATAGATTGCAAACATATTTACAAAACCACTTCCAAGGGAATTTTTTGGGTATCTTCACCAGAAACTTGGCATAGTTTCTGCCCCACGATGAATTTTAAATTTAATTCTTATATGTCTTAGATTTACACGAGGAAGCGCCATAAAAAGGACAGTTCATTTTGGGGGAGTAGTTTCAAGGAGAGTTCAGTGAGGAGGAGCATCCCCGAGGACAGTTCAGTTAGGGGGAGCAGCCCTGAAGGGATGTTACCTTTTCCATTGATGTCAAAGGGGGAGAGATTCATCAGATGCATGGAGAGAGAGTTAGATACTTGAAGAGAGAGCACATAGGAATGATTCCAAGGAGAGCATTGGTCATAGGGGGGGCATGAGAAATATGAATTTAGTGTTGCCATCAATGACAAAGGGGAAGATTGTTGATTAAATTGGATTGGTTGTCATTGATGTCAACCCTTGAAGCAAGTCTAGTAGAAAATTATGGTAGCCTTAGCAGTGTGGTTAATAAACCCCAAGTTTGGTTGAGGAATAATGTAATGGAGATTAGTGCATTTGCGAGAGAGACTATTCTAGATGGATAGTACATGTCGTGTTGTTTACGGTGATATGTGGTATGTCACATAGTTCCTCACAGTTCAGAGGATATGGCTTAGTGAAGTTGGAGAACCCTCATGGGTTATCTAGAAGCCCCTAGAAGGTCAAAAAAGTCAATTTATTCTAGAAGATCCTAGAAAAAGTTTACTAGTCAAAGTGGTTGTAACTAGGAGTTAATCATGAGTTAAGTGGCTCAAAAAGAAAATAATTAAAAATAAATTAGTTGCAACTAGAAGTGGTGAACTTACTATTTGTGGATAAAGTGGTTATATGTGGACAAGTAGTTAGAAGTGGGTTAGCCATAAAAGAAGGAAGTTAGGTAAAGTAGTAAGGAGATAACCCCTAGAGGAAGCTACTTGGAGAGTATAAATAAGAGAGCAAGGGTATCCTATTAGCACCTAATGAGAACATTGAATATCTATTTTTTGTAAAAAAATTATTGTTGGTACTCATTGATACATCTGAAGTTACACAAGTTTGAGGTAACAAAGGAGGGTCGACGGTGAAAGTTTTGGAGTTGCAGAATTACTGAAAAAACCCTAGTTTTTTAGGTGTATATGGGTTGCAGTGGAGGAAGGAACGTACATACACAGCCTGAAAGAGAACCGGATGTGTATATATGCGGGTTGCAGAAGATGAAGTCACGTAACAGTGAGAAATCTCATGAAAACTTGAGTTGTTGAGGGTGTCGGGTTCTCAGAGTCTGAAAACAAGTTTCCAAGAAGGTCTACAGTGATCAGGTACAACAGATCTATCTACAGGTTCAAAATGTATTTCATATTCTTATGTGTAGTTGAATATTCTTGTCTACATGAGATATGGTCATGGGAGTTTGAGGATTTTCCCTAGAGAGGTTGTTGGTTATATGGAACTTATTGTATGAGTTAGATCTACAAAAATACAACACTAGTATGTATGGTATTCATTATTGTTACATCTTGTTGGGTTGTGTGTTGAGGCATATTTTGTATTTCTCGGTACATGGTTGAGGGTTTTTTGTTATGATGTGTTGGTGAAGTTGTTGGTATAATTTAAGGTTGCATATCAATGAGGTTTTGATGGCTAGTCCATGTGAAGGTTTATTACACATGATTATGATTGTATTCACATGTATGGCACATGAATAGAGAGACATAGATACACAGTTACAAATTGGATATAGTGGAAGGTTACAGGTTGATATGACAGAGGCAGAAAAGTGTTTGAGTTTCAGAAAAACTGGAAACCATAGTTTTCTGAAGGTGTACGCAAGCAGACACAGGGAAGGTTGCATACATACGTGTGCTACAGTATATACAGGTCGCGTACATATGCGTGCTACAGTATAGACAAGTCACATATCTATTGGTATATGTTGGAACAATTTTTTAGTACAGGATGATTACAGGTCATTAGTACAGGTTGACTACAGAGTATTGGCACAGGTTGGCTACAGGTTGTTGGCACAGATTGGTACAGGTTTACAGTGGCATATTTTACAGTGATAGTGTGACAGTGGTTTCATCAGTTATTTGGCAGTTATATTTCAGGGAGATAGGACGGGGCAAGGATAGGTGATTGTAGCCACTTTCCGGTTGTAGACGAAGAACATAGGGGGTTATAGCCTCCTTCTGGTTGGAGCCAGAGAATTAGGGATTTGGAGCTTCCCTCAAGTTTTAGCCTAAAAATATAGGGGGTTGGAGCCTCCTTCCAGTTGCAGCTAGAAAACAAAGGAAGTTGGTTCTTCCAATGATTGTAATTCTTAAAGACATATGAGAAAAAACATTGTGGTTTTCTCTCGCATTGCATTTCCACGTAAAAATATTAGTGTACTGTGTATGTGTGTGATTTCTCATTGTTCATGGTTTATTTATTCTGCACTTGTTGAATGATGTTGGTAAATTGATCATAAATTTAATTACACTTATGTATTGTGCTTAAAAGGGATTAAAAAGATCGATTATTGATTCACCCCCCCCCCCCAAGAAATCCAACATAATCATGTGAAAAAAATTTGGGATGCATTTAATACAATTGGAATGAATGCTCGTTCAAAGAATCTTGAAGCATGTCATTGAGTATTGTTGGAAGAAATTTCAAACAAGACCACAAGGCAATGTCACTTTCTCACACACACATCTAACATTTTTAAAGTAAGTGTCAAAATGCTTCAAAATTATTCTATTATAACAGAAAGCCTTAATATCGTAGGCCAAATAGATTATTGGGCCTTTTTTGGTAGATTATCTTGTTCCTACATGAAGTTAATTGAAGCAATTAAGGGACTAGTCCATAATTTTTGGCATGAACATACCAAGCCTTCATCCATTTAGAAGGATGTGTCCAAGTTGAAAAGATGTTCTGGTGACCATGAACCCCATATTAAACACATTTTTGACATGCCATGTAAACAAAACTCTATGAAAGATTCAAGAATGAGCACAAGGAGTTGAACATGAGCCAAAGATCTTTCGGAAAATGAAAACCTTAGTATGTTAGAATATGCACAGGTTGTAACACATGTCGATGTAAATACAACATAGAATTTGGTTATTATTATGACATGTATATACATATTCATCGTGTTTTTTATACTAACCATGTGAAGGAATGCTTATCCATAGTATTTTCAATTTCATCAAGAAACTTTATTTGTAGCATTAAGTGCTTAAGGCTTGATGGAAAAAAAAATTATGCAAAATTTTATTTAAATGGGACATGCCCGAGGGGCAGTGGATTTACATTTTTGAGCTAATGGATTCATGAAAGTGAAGACCAAAAATTTGGCAGAATGGTGGTTGACATGCAAAACTTCAAATATGTTACTTATGAATTATGTGATGAGAAAAAAATAAAAAAGATATCATTAGTGATACCAGGTCAGTGTTGTGTACTTAAAGGGAATACATTTTTTCAAATTGCACTTTAAAATTGTACATATAGTTTGAACATGTAACATTCTAATTATGTTATAATTTTTTTGCCATTAGGTATGAGTATGTGATTTTATCAAAGAGTTTTTGGAGAAAAAAAAACTAACATTATGTTCAACATGTTCATGTGGAACGATGGTAGGATGAGCAATTTAGAATGTGCGGGTACACCTTTCCCCTTGGTACTATACTATCAGTTATTGATTTTCTGGAGAACTACACCCTCCAACCACAAAATGAGATATAAATATAATCTTATCATTCAAATCAGGTAAGCATAATGGTACATATCACATATAGGCATGGCCTAGATAGAAGTGAAGACAAGAGGATGATATTGAAGGATTCTAACTTTTATATAAGTGAATATAAGTGCCATGACCTACATTTTATACAATATTGATTTCAAAGGTTCTATGGTCATTTTAAAGAGAGAGATATACATATGAATCGACATTGTGTTTGGTCAAATAGTTGTGTGGGACAAATAAAAAATTCCCATGTATTTCAATGGTTGAGTTTGTTGCACAAAAAATGCAATGTGCAGCATATTTGGAACTATTATGAGACTCAGCATGGGAAAGGTGAATGCGACGGAGGTGCATGAATCAAAACTACGCTATGCAAATAGATGAATTTTGTGAAAAATTCTCCTATTCAAGATGCAAATTATATAGTCCAATGGTTCTCTACAATTATGATAGAGGCAATAAGAAGGCGAGAGGAATCAGACCTGTGCATTGGGATATCACTTTACAAATTTGGTATATAACTACAAGCAATGACTAGAAAGAGCTCATCAAAGGTACAATACTTCCTACCTCATTCAAAGCATGATAAATTGATGGAGACCATGAGTAATAGAGAGGATTTGAATCGTCTATGTGAATGACATCAGGTAATTATACAAGAGAAGCAAAATGATTGTTCGACGTTGTATTTTATATTGAGGTACATGGATTGTTATTTTTTTTTTCAAGGCATTTACATATAACTGAATTTGTTTTAATGCATGATTCTAACACTAGTACCCTTTTATGTACCCATGTTATATGAAGAATCATAGGCATATGAGGGCCCATCAATAAGAACAACGGTGTTTTTCAACACCACCAACCGAAGCCCTGGAAAGATGAAATACCGTATTTCAAACCTAATTTTATGACCTATTTTTCATTGCATGACTCCACTAATTTTGTCTTGATTGCAAACAACCCTAATTCATCTAACTCCCCTAACCATGCCTTATAAATTTTTCTTGTTTCAAACAATTTTCTTCTTTTATATTCTAATATAGGAATGTTGTATCATGTCACAAGTGTCCCTATCATGAAAAAGTTAAGACACAATATGATAAGATCAAACATGGTGTAAATTTGTTACTTGCAATCTACAAACACTTCAATAGTGCATAGATATAGTAGTGAGGGTTTTGACATAATCATGGCACATGACACTCTATATGACTTTGTTATGAAGTAATAAGAAGGATGTTGATGAGATAACTTCTATATTTATGTTATGTATTATTTTTTCTCTTGCATGAATGAAATCATAGTATTCTGATTTTATATATTTCTCATGAATGTATAGATGAAGAATGGTTGCACACATACTATTTGTTCTACATGTATATTTGTATAAGGAAATTAATCATAAAACTTCATGTGAGACAACCATATGGACATGTGGTCTTCAAACTAGGTCATCTTGAAGTCTTGGAATCTTATGGACATCTTGGAGGGCATGTTATGCTCTTATGGAGGTCTTGTAAATTGTTATTATTTTTACATGCCTACACCTTAAGTTATGCTCGTATGTTAAATGCTCTTATGGAGGTCTTGGAAATTTCTCTTATGTTTACATCCCTACACCTTATGTTATTCTATTGTGGATATTGTATCAAATCCTAGTCTCACATTAGGTCTAAAGACTCCACTTCAACAAACATTCAAGGACATTGTAAAATTTTGATGTTAGGCTCATTTGACTAAAATTCTACAACAAGAGCTATGATAGCCTAGTTGTCCATGTCTTCTACAACTAGAACTATGATAGCCCTAATCATTACTTTCAATAATTACTTTTTTGGTCAAAGGAATAGTGGAATACATATCGATATGAAGCATTATGGAGTTAACCCCTAATGTCATGTATCTCATGGATTAAACCCTCCCACTTGCATGATTCTACAAAATCTCTAAGGTTGACAAAGATGCATTGAAATTTTGGTGGTGACCCTCTTTGGGGATCTAAGGATTTAGCCTTGGAACTGCATTGGTTCTTTCTCTCATCCCTTTGGCCTTGATGCCTCATAACCAAACCCATATCCATGCCTTTCCATGCTTCCATCACTTCTTGTTGATATGGACAAATAGTTCCTTAGGTAATTATCTCTTTGGATTTCGATGAGAAATCCACTAGATCTTCATCCCCATCCATCTACTTCTCTAGATATGAAATGTAAACCCAATTATTCCACTATGGAGAAAAAACAATAGGTGTAATATAATAGCTATAATATTCACAACATTCCCACTCAAACAAGTATTTACATAAGTTTACTTATGGGTATATGTTTTTCAATAGTTTTGGATTTGCACCAAACCCACACTCAACTCTTTTAGAATGGGATTTAAAATTTGTGACAAATATGTATGCATTAAAGATTGGGCATGCATTAGAAGTTGACTTATTCCAAAAAAAAAAAAAATCTTGCTTCATCTGAAAGACTTGCAGCCGAGTTGGATTGGTGTTATTTGTGCCAATATTTTGTAACAAAAATATGTAACTTCTATAATTGGTTATCATATGTATTTAAGTAATGCATCACAAGGATCTAGAGTACTTGATTCCATTATAATTTATTATATTTTGGATATTTTCGACAATTGGACATGTAAGACTCATATATAGACAATGGAGAGTACATTATCTATATATAAGACTCATATATCTATAATGGAGAGTACATTATCTGTATATTTTTGGTTCATTGACATAGTTAAAGGTTATCATATGGAATTAGCAATTGAAACCAACACATGGGAGAATCTACAATTTTTGGTTTGTTTATGAGGTATGATGTTTCAAAGTATTCCATTATGGATAAGATTTTGATGGAGAAATATGTGATCTTTCACATAATCAATTAACTGGTTTAGTAAGAACAATGTATCAAGGGTGTTCATTGATAAAACTATAAAGGGAGGGACGCTGACAGGAGACTATTACAAAGAGATGGAAAATGTTGGGTTCAAAACACCAAGTCACATTATAATATTTTGAGTAATTTTCCACCAAAATAACATTCAAAAAAAACATTTCCCAAAATGGCCCCTCAAAATTGGCTTTATTGCTTCCAATGGGCATTTGTGCATCAATGATTACAACTAAATTTGTGTCCAAATTAACATACATATATGACTATTGTCTCGATAGTAGCATCAACAAAGGCTTCTAGATCGTGCACTTTGGATAGGATGATGATATAGAAAATTGTGTCTTCATTTGGTCACAATAGCATGCACAAATTTATCCAAACTAGCATGTACCCAACCAAGATTGGATTGTTCAATTTTTTGAAATGGATGCCCATGTTGCTACACCAATATGCTCATATCACATACCTTTGTTGTAATGAATCTATATTTCCAACATTGTAAAAAAAAATATTGGAATCCTTACTTAAATAGCATTGGGTTTGTGGTCTTATCTAATCCAAGTATCATCTTTAGTTCAAAACAAATGTTTGAATTACTCTTTATTATGAATAAATTAGCATAGATTCATCTTACCCATAACCTAATAAATGTGGTTGGATTTATTTGATCATGGTTGACCCTAGTTGACTTTAATTGCATATAGCTATCCATGGTTGGCACTACCCCATTCACTGACTAGCAACTCCTAACCTAATGACCACTGACAAATATGGTTGACTATAGGTGTCTACAATTGAATGTAAGCTTAATATGTCAATGTTTGATGTTCCCTAACCCCTAACCCAGTAATGGTGGTTATCTATGGTTAACCAGGATTTACCATGCTTGATGCTACTCTACTAATTGGCCATTAAACCCTAACCTAATGACCACTAACAAACATGGTTGACTATAGGTATCTATGGTTGAGTGTAGCCCTAATATGTCAATGGTTGACTACTAACATCTTAACCTACTAACCCTTTAACCACCAACACAATGACAATGGTTGACTATGGCTGACCATGGTTGCATATAGTTTTCCATGGTTGACGCTATCATCATTAATAAACCATCAGCATCTGAATTAATGACCCCTAACAAATATGATTGACCATGGTTGAATATAGAACTAATTTATGTTTATGGACCACTAACCCCCTAACACCTAACCTAATAATGATGGTTGAATATGATTGGCCATGGTTGACTCTACCACCCTAACCAACCACTAGCCCCTAACCTAATAACTACTAACAAAAGTAGTTGAATATGAATAACAATGGTTAAATATGATTGACTATAGGTGTACATGGGTGAGTGTAACAACTATTATAGTTGGGGTCGAAAAATGACATTTATTATGATATCAATTTTAGCATCAACACTTTGTGTCATTTTTGGCCTTGGAATTGGCCAAAATTATAAATAAATAAAAACCTCACTAACATCACGTTATTGACGCTTGTAAACATCATATAGTCATGGAGAGGTTGGAGACTTTACTTTATACTTGGAGATTGAACTAGATTTTGACTTTGAAATAATGCTTTGATTAAATGCCATTTTATTGACATCCTAAGTGTCATTTTTTTCATGCTTGTACATTGATTTAGAGACATCTAAGAGTCAATTTTAAGTGTCATACTATTGCATTAACATTGCTTTGAGGTAGGGAGGGGTTACATTAAATTCAACTTTTGTTGCATTCAACAATATTGAGGTGATGCATGTAAATTATTAACTCCTCCTATAATGTGTATACATTCAAAACCATGGAGAGGATGCGTATGTCTTATTAAAAGATACTCAATTCATGTAGGTTCTTTGTTGCTAATATATTTGTAAATAATGTTTTCATTCGTGGATTTTATGGGCATTTATCTAATCAACTTAGTATATTGTGATTAAAGGATATAATTTTTGGAATACCATACCTCATTAGAATGGAGGCATGATTAAAGGATCTTATGGTTGGAATAATATTAGGAAAAAATTACCTTAAGAGGGATT
>JZKD02S1769771.1:95150-107020 GCA_000966675.3 Picea glauca | reverse complement strand
CTCTCTAAAACAGTTGTCGCAAGATCATGACCAAAATCGGGAAAATTGGAAACCTGAAAAATGGTGCTCAGAGATGGATTTGATTCTCCCAACTTCTGACACCTGTGCAAAAACGGAGAGAATTTTTTGTTCTTCGGCTCGTTATGGAGAAAAACCTCTCTTGGTTTTTCAAAATCCATTCTGGTTTGGCCGGAAACGCTCTCGAAAAATAGGTGGTCAAAACTGGAGAAAATGTTTTTTTATGTTGTTTTGGGCAAAGCGGTTTTAGAGGGGGGAAAGTGGTTTTCAGACCCCCCCTGGAGTGGTAAGTGGTATTGGCAGGGGGGGTCCGAGTTCACCATACGGTGACAAGTGTCCCTTGGTAAACCACCTACTCGGACCCCCTTGTTAAAGTTAGGATGGTCGGGGGGTCCGAGTAAATTATGGACGTTGATTTATTTTATTTTTGGGATGTGTGCATAGTACGCTCTTTTTGTTTTTATTTTATTTGTTTTGTTTATTATGTCTTTTCATTTTAATTTTATTTTTTTTATTTTTTATTTAGTATTTGTTTTTACTTTTTATGTGTATTCATTTTAGTTTTTGTTTTTTATTTTGTTTTATTAATTTGTTATATGTTTTATTTTTTATTTAATGTTTTATATTATTGTTTTATATATGTTTATTATATGTATTATTAATGTTTTACCCTTTTTTTTGTTTTAGTTTTTGTTTTATGTATTTTATATTGCTTTTTTAATTTTATTTATTGTTTTAATTTTTTAAACTGTTTTATTTTAATTAATGTTTTTGTTTATTGATTATTTATTAATTATTCATTTAAAATTAAACATTAGTGCACTAATATAACTTCTAACCTAATTACACTAATAATTAATTAATCATTAATTAATTCATTATTAACAAGCCTAACTTATTTGTATTGATCTAACTACACTAACTTAATTAAATTAACATTATTATGCTAATTATTGTTTAAAAATGTCACTAACCATTTATTACTAACCTAATGTTTTTTTATCCTAAGTTTGTTTATTCATGTAGGGACGAAAATGGTGGGGGTGAAGAAATGAAGGGCGAGGGAAAGAAGGATGTAGCAGGGTGATGAAAGGTTGGGTGAAATGGATGGAGGAAGAAGTGAAATCAACCGAGCCCAGTAAGCCAGATGTCTTCATCATGGGAGCAACGTCAAATAAACAGTTGAAGAGTCAAGTTACCTATAATTATAGGACCCCAACAGGGAGGGCCCCCACCGGTACCCATCATGCACCCAGTCTCTCAACCAAGTACAAGTTCACCCCCAACCCCCGCATATAACCCCAATAGTGGTGGAATTAATTCAACTTCCTACACACCATATGGATCGTCTCCACAAAGCAATCCATATTTTCCATTTTCTGGTCCTCCCCAACAAGTTTCTCCTCCACCAGGACAACCACATGTCGGTGTTAATTTTGTTCATCCCTCTACCATTCAACAGGTTCATGCTTTTGAACAGTTGAATATAGAAAATTCGACCCATCAGCCGAATAATGCCAAGAAGAAATGGAAAAATTGAAACAATAACAACCCAGGACCAGGAGGAAATAACCCCCAACAAAATCGTCCCACTGGGGGCAACCAGAATCAAGGCAACCAAAACCCCCAAGGGGAAACAATAACAATCAAACACAACAAGGGAAGAACAATAACCTCAGAACTAACTTCCCTTGCACTCTATGTGGTGATTATGGACATTATACTCACCACTGCCCCAAAATTTCCGATTTCAAATGAATGAAAGAATCCATGAACACTCAACGCCCTCCGGCAATGCCTGCCCCTGAGCAGGCCCCACAAAATTATTTGCAACCACCACCTCTGGCTGTTTTGAAAAACCCTATTCCACACCAACGTGTGATGAATACCCAACAAGAGATAAACTCTACACCACCACAAATGGGGAAATATCAAAACCCAGGTCCCACTCAACCCGGAAATCCGGTCTATCGCAATAACCTCCATACCAATGGAGAAGAGATTCTTCTGCAAACACGCGACCGCCAATATGGGATCCCTCCTGAATCTATCCCAACCACCTAAAACACAACTCCAACTATAGTCAGACAACCATTGATGATTCCATGCCCTAACATTGAACCACATCCTCCTATACCTCACATACCTCTACGGTGGAATGTACATAACCCTCATGTTAGGGCAACACATAACTACAGTCTGGTCAATGACTTAGCACAGTCTGTTGCAACCAGGTCTATGTTGGAGGTCCTCCAAACTTGTCCATCACAATGCAAATCCTTGATTTCCACCTTGGGGGCAGTCGACCCAGCTGATACTCGACGCATCACTTTTGATTTGGATAACGGAGAACCACGCCTCCTCACTCTGGTATTTTTTCAGATACCAGTTAAGATATGGAACATACCAGTTCATCAGTGCATCATTGATGTAGGTGCATCCACATGCATCATGTCCAAACTTGTCTGGCAGAAACTTGGCTCACCTAAGCTAGTACCATCTTCCATCACCCTGAGAGCTTATGACGGTCGACCATCATCCCTTAAAGGGCTCTTCCAAAATTGATCTGGATTAATTTCAGCATTAAATGAGAGTGGATATATAATAAAGAAATGTACAAAGATATCTTGGATATATAATAATATAACAGAAATGTATCATAGATGCAACCATAAACACAGAGATACAGTAATACACAATTTTCTATTAATGAGTGAAAATGTACAAAGACTATAAAAATATAGAGTGAAAGACTCGCTAGAATGGTGGCAGCTTATCTCTGAGAAGAGATGTATCTACTACTCGCATTTGTAAGAAGATGATTATTACAATGAGGCCCCAAAGGAATTTTTATCATAAAGAAAATCCAAAACCCTAACCCCGAAAGATGAAAAGCCAACAATTTTGTGGACCCCATTTTGGGTAGTTTGGTGTATCAACTTCTCGGGGGCATAACTTTGGCATACGATCTCTATTTGGGGCACACGATAGCTCATTTGAAAGGTATCATCGAGAAGATTCATTTAGGGGGCTAAATCAAAGCCTCTATCTATTCTTTAGAATATCTATCCCAAAAAACCTTCATTTAGGCCCTCAAAATGGCCCCGGAAGTTAAAAACTGCTAAAAATAGTAAATTAGCAAAATTGCCAGAAAACTGTTTTGCGTCAGTTGGAAAAGGTGGGTGGCCACCAATATCCACCTGGATCAATCCTCCCTCCTTAGGAAGAAATGGTCTCCATTGAGTTGAGTTCCCGGGGGAGAGGGAAAAGTGTTTGTTGAATCTGCATCTTGATGAGTTGCTTGCCTTGTTGGAGAAGTTTTGTTGCTTAGCTTGTTGAAGGTTGTCATAAAAATGTGGTTGGAAGGGTTGGACCTTTTTAACTAGTTTGGCTACATGAGATTCCTATGTGCAGAAAGAATCTTTGCGCTTTGCTGCAACCTTGTCGACCTGCTTCCGTTGGATAGAAGGTGCTTGGGGCGAGGCTATTGTGGTTGTAGTGTCCTTCTGTTCACCTTTTGAACAGATTGTGAAGAAGTTGAATTTTGCAGTATGAGATACTACATTGCGGCACTGTTTAGGTGGAACAGTAGTCAGAACTACCTCTCGTATTCTGTAGAGATGACCCCCCAGAGAAACAATGACACTGCGAGGTCAAGACTCATAAACAGTTTGGTGTTTCTACATATATGGTTGGCCCAAGAGAGCATCACAAACATCCAGTGGGGAAACATCACATAATACCTCATCCTTGAAGGGATAGATGTTGTATGACAATTGACACTGTTGGCTAACACGAAGATATCGTCCCTGGCGAAGCCACCCGATGTTGTATGGTTGCAGGCGTGGTGTTGTCAACAATCCCAATTGTTTGACGACCTTTTTTGAGATGAGGTTTTTCTAGATTCTATTATCAAACATAAAATGCAGCGGGGTCCCCTTCACCCACATCTGTGAATGAAAAAGGCACTCCCCCTCTTCAGGATCTGTTGATTCTTCTGGTTGAATTATTGTGGTCGCGACAATAGCAGTGGGGTTTGCATCAATGATTTGTCTTTTACCAGTATTTTCATAATTAGATTCTAAATCAGGGTTTGGCTCCTTGTCTTTGATCTCGGCCACCAATGACTATTTTGAGCGACATTCCTTGGTGTTGTGCCAGGGTATTTTGTGGAAATTGCACCATTTTTCGGTGTCCTTTTTTGTCTTTCCGTGACTCTTCTTTTCCTGTGGCTTGGACTGGTTTTTGGGATACTGTTTGTTAGGGCCATATTTATCATACTTTGGTTGTTGCAGATTTGCAGAACCAAACTCCCATTTGTTATGGTGCTTAAATTTTTGCTCGATTTTAACATCATATTGATAAGTAGGACCGAGTGATGAGATGTCCAGAAAATCCATTTCAGTTTGGTTGTATCTGTGTAGAGCCCCACGGTATTTCAAAACCAAATGTCGTTCGGAGTCTTTGATACCCAGCTTGGTGCGTAAGGTATGAAAGGTATTGGTGAAATCCATAACTACTTGGCCCCTCTCTTGTCATAGTGTGGTCCATCTCATGTATTGGTCCTCATAGTTGCCAACAGGGTAATATTGTTCCTTTACCGCATCCACAAAAAAATCCCAAGTGGACTCAGCCCCATATATTCCAGAATCCTCTATGGAAATTTTCTCCCAGTAAGTTTCCCACCAATGTTTGACATGGGGGAGAGCTTTAAGGAGTGTGAAGGTGATCTTTTCCCTATCGAAAAAATTATGAACAGAGAAATAACCTTCTAACAAATTTAATCATTTGTCTAGGGCATTCGCATCTATCTAACCTTCAAATATGGGAATATCAAAATTAACCTTTACCTTAAAAGGAGAGGTGCTTCCAAAGTGGTTGTTTGATGAATATGCACCTATTTCTATTGGCGGGCTTTGAAGGATGTGGGAAAAATTCTCCATCATTTCCTCCCTTTGTCGTGTGAGAGCTTGCTCAAGCAACAAATTGATAGAATCGTCTGCTCCGTCATTTTTATTTTCTTCCGCCATGGAGGGTTTCTTGGGCATGCAAGAGTAATTGTATTCAAGAGATACAAGCTCGAGACCCAACTTGATGTACTTGGACCTTGTCGAGGACATGCACTGAAAAAAAACAATCAAGAGGAGCTTTCTCTGATACCACTGATCTGGATTAATTTTGGCACGAAATGAGAGCGGAGATATAATAAGGAAATGTACAGAGATATCTTAGATATCAAATATTATAACAAAAATGTATCAGATATGAAACCATAAACACAGAGATACAGTAATACACAATTTTATATTAACGAGTGAAAATGTACAAAGATTGTAAAAATACAAAGTGAAAGGCTCGCTAGAATGGTGGCAATTTATATCTGAGAAGAGATGTGTCCACTACTCACATTCGAAAGAAAATAATTGTTACAATGAGACTCCAAAGGCCTTTTTACCATAAATAAAATCCAAAACCCTAACCCCAGAAGATGAAAAGCCAACAGTTTTGTGGACCCCATTTTGGGTAGTTTGGTGTATCAACTTCCTGAGGGCGTAACTTTGGCATACGATCTATGTTTGGGGTGCACGATAGCTCGTTGGAAAGGTATCATCAAGGATATTAATTTAGGGGGCTCAATCAGAGCCTTTAGCTATATTTGAGAAGCTCGATCCCAAAAAACCTTCATTTAGGCCCTCAAAATGGCTAGGGAAGTTAAAAACTGCTAAAAATAGTAAATTACCAAAATTGCCATAAAATTGTTTTGAGCCAGTTGGAAGCGATGGGTGGCCACCGATATCCACCTGGATCAAAAATGTCCTTGTAGAATTGGTGGAAAAACCATCCTGATTGACATTCAAGTTATCGATGCCCCACTAGATTACAATATCTTGTTCGGATGTAGCTACATGTATGTTATGAAGGCAGTAGCCTCTTTTGTGTTTTGTATGATGATGTTCCCCCATAACGGGAAAATCGTCACCATCGACCAACTTACACATTACGAGCCTAATCATTCTTCCAACATTGATAACATCCTCCCCCTTGTCTGCACTAGCTCGGATGCTTTTTCAGTCATCGACATTGGTCCTGGGATGTTCAAGGACCCATCCTTGTTAGGGACTTATAATGGAGCACCACCGCTCCTAAACCCTTCTTTTTTCAGCACAAGTGTGTGTAGTTTCATCTAATGGAAAATACATTAGAGGCAATACTCCTGTCATTGAGACCCCTCCCCACATCAAAGTTCCACCAATCGATGAAATACTACCTCAGGAATTCCCTGAAAACACCACCAAACCACTTGTCCCAAATTTCCCCCCCTTCAATGGCAAATCCTGGTTTGGGAGACAGTCCCCCAAGCCATTACCCAAATCCCTTTTTTCTACCCCCCACATGGATTCCAAGCATTCCAGGTAGCTTCTACTCTCACCCTTTCCAACATGGTTCTCGCCATCCCTGTATGGTATCTCCATCCCCCCGCTATGGTTCCTACACCATATATCCCTCCTCAGATAGAGGGATTACCGATGAAGATCCTAGTACAGGATCCTGCCACACCACCCTCACCCCCAACTAGAGGCAACACCACTATTGTTGGGGGCAGATGAAGGAAGAATGAGCCCATAGCTCCACTCCCTCCCAGAGCTCAACCTCCTTGCACATTATGCGAAAGAGAAAGACACCCCACTAATAGATGTCCTAATATTCCCAAGTTATGCAATCTTATATAGCTCACCAAAGCATCCCTATTGCTTACCACTCCACCAAGTACCTTCGCTACTACTATGGATTCTATTAGCATGAGAAGTCACTCCTGGATTGCGGCAGGAGCATATCCCAATGCTCATCAGTTTTATGTCACAAATAATTTAATGGGGGTGGTCGAATGGAAAGAGACCCACGAAGATATCGCTTTAACTCAGAAAACCAGGACTGGCATGCAAGAACAGGTGAGGTCTTGATCTAACTTTCATCAATAGGTTGAGTATAAAATGAGCAGATGGAATACTTGGTAGGAGAAGTGAACAAGACTGCTCTGGGCATCAGACCTTCCAACAGCTTGATGAGGAAAAACTCAGAAGACAAGATCCTCTTGGTTTAGAGTTTCAGGGAACTGAAAGGTGACTTGACTGGATCCTCCAATTCCAAGTTATTCAGCGCTGATAAAAATACAAGAACTAATTAGAAACAGTGCAACTATAACATACATCATCCTATAACAGTGCAACTCAACTGGATCCTCCAATTTCGAGTTGTTCTAACACAGTGTTAGCAGAGAGATGGAAAGAGGCTGACATTCATTAGACAAGAAGTCTCAAGTGCCAATACATAATCAGAGCAACCAGTGCTTCATCAAAACTTTACAATCGGGAGCCTAGCTCAACCATCGACCACCCTTACAAAAATGGAAAAATTGCCTACATATACTCAAAGAAAAACAACAGTATCAAGATCGAGTCACTACATAAAAAAAAATGTTACGTCTGCATGTCTACTGGCAGACTACACATGCAGTCTCTGGATAGTGGTGTTCTTATGTCAGACACAATTAGACTCCTGGCAGCTCTGCGGACGAATCGACAAGCCTTTAATCCTCTGTCTGATTTTCCATTTATGGTAGAGACGATGTCTAACCACCACCAACAACATTAATAATTGTTTCCTCGGGATCGAAAATGGCCCCATTCAACTCTGTACCTTCAGGACGTGGAGACCTCTTCATGTTGCCACCTAGATCTACTAAATGGCTTCATGGAAAGACGTGGAGGTGGACGCGAGGACTAAGGAATCAGATGAGAAGCGGTGAATGAACGGTGACTAGGCAAGGATGATTTGGCATGCGCGGTGCGGAAGTAAGAAGAGGAGAGGTCGGGTGGATGGATGTGGCATGCGTACTGCACCAGCATAGACCAATGATGAGGTGGCATGAGGTGAGGGGAAATGATGCAGGAGCATCGTCAACTCATCAAGCGAAGCAGCACATCAAGTGGAGATCAGCTGGATAAACAAACCCAAATTTTTGAAGTACTTTGGGATTGTAGCGCAAGTCTTTAATGAACCATTTATGAAGGCGCATTTGTATATTGTATTGGACCTTGAGCCTTTAAGCTCTCATCCTTTGGTAGATAGGAGGCAATTAATCTAGTTAATGCTGGTAGATAGGATTTTAAGTCTAGATTTAATAGTTTAGAGTTCGAGAGGGAAAACGAATATAGACACCCTCATTGTACATTGTAACATTATTGAAGTCGGAGAGCAGGAAGAGCAAGCAGGGAATATTGTATGAATAACACCCATGTATAGTCAATTGAATTAATAGAAGGAAGCTTTGATTCAAGCACATGGTTTGTGTTGTTTTCTCTGTGTATTGATGTTATGCTCATGAATGTTTGCTTCTGGTTATGCATTTTCTTTGTATATGTGGTGCATGTGATTTCATGTTTAAAAACTGAAGTCTGAAAGGGAGAGAGAATGAGGTTCAATTGTTTCTCTATCTGAGCCAGGAGATTCCTGCAAAGTGTGCAGTCGAAATTCATCTGCAAGGAGTGCGTTGATGGAGGCTCAGTAGTTTAACTTTTGTTCTCATTCACCCAGAAGTGGAAGTGGGTTGTTGAAGCCATGCAAGGAGTGCACAGGCCGAGCTAAGTCTCAGAGTTGTGGTTCTAAGCAGAAGCTTTGGGAGACTGCTGCAGCAGGGATGCGCAGAGTCGAGTGACTCCAACACTTAGACATGATTGGATATTTGTCGCAAGGAGTGCATGCAAGGTTTCTTTCTGAAGAGTGAAGTTGTGGAAAAGCTCAGGAGGAATAGACCTTTGAACTCATTGAAGGCTAAGTGTAGGGAAGCTACCGTTGGAAGTCGGAGAAAGCATCGCAGGTTGGCAAGCGAGTAAATGAGTCTTGTGGAGAGACACTTCTTTATTTCGCAGAATCCTCAAGGGGAGAACGGACGGACGAAATATTTGGAAGAGATTTCACCAAGTTCCAAGAGCCATTGGATCTCCCAGAAGTTCAAGGTAGTTACAGTGCAGGTGTGGAGAGGATTCAAAGCTCAGGAGGGGCAGCACCGTTGATCCAGGTCGGTCAGGGCCGTTGGATTTTTCACGAGATCGCCTATCGGGACCTCGTGAGGAAACTGTCCTAAGTTTGATAAGGAGAGTCGCGAGATTGCGAGAAGCGATATCTCGACTACTCCGAGGATAGTGTGGATCCACAGGAGTTGGCAAGTGGACAGGTGGCACCTCGCATCTCGGGAACTCGTAAGTGGAAGGGTTGAGAAATTGGTGTTAAAAGTCGCAAGGCGCGAGGACACGAAGCGGCGAAGTGGCGAGAAGATTGGAGCCGTTCATCTGAGTAGGACAGGTGGCAGAGATCAAGAGATCTCGTGACCTCAAGATTTTGCAGAGTGAAGGCCCAAGTATTGGGTGTTAAAATTCGCGAGGTGCGAGTACACGAAGCAGCGAAGTGGTGAGAGGCTGGGAGTCATCCATCTGAGGGGGATAGGTGGAGGAGATCGAGAGATCTCGTGAACTCGGGAGTTCATAGGGTGAACACCCAAGTATTTGGTATTCAAAGTCACGAGGACGCGAGAAGCGAGAAGGTAATAATCGTTGGATCCAGATCGCGGGAGGACCGTTGGATCCGCACGTGGGATCATGCATCGGAGCCTCGCGAGAAAAGGCTCGAGAACTTGGCCACAGAAATTGCGAAGTCGCGAGGGAACGAGGTCGTGAGTTTCGGCACCTCGGATATCGAGAGTCGACGTAGAAATTATTCGACCTTGTGAGAAGCGAAGTCGCGAGGGAGCGAGGTCGCGAGTTTCGGCACCTCGGATATCGGGAGTCGACGGGGAAGTTATTCAACCTCGCAAGTAGCGAAGGCGCGAGTGGTGAGATCGCGATAGTGCGGAAGTCTCGATAGAAGTGATGGGTGTGGACGGGTCAAGTCACACGTGCGCATCGTAGTTTCGGTGCCTCGGGTATCAGAGGTTAGAGAACCAAAAGTTTGGTATCGCGAGTAGAGAGGCCGCGAGTAGCGAAATCCCTTAGGGAAAAGTCAGCGAGTTGACTAACCATCGGGTCTCGGGGATTCGAGAACCCAGTGTTCAACCTTTGAACTCGCGAAGTCGCGAGTTTCGATCCTCCGAGAAGTTAAGGAAGGGGATAGTGCGACGAAGAGAATCTGTGGGTAGGAAGATTCCCGATGGGGAATTAGGAGAACCTTTGAGTTCTTCGGGCCGAGGAAGAAAAGAAGGTCCTGTGTGAGTGGACGTGCCCGTGAGGGTGCACGCTGCATCAGATTGGTATCAGAGCAAGAAAATTTCTATGTTTGTTGTAGCAGAGAAGAAGAGAAAATTTCATCATGCCGCCGAGGAGAGAAAGACAATCACCCGATCTAGAGGATAGGGGAAACCAGAGAGGAAGAGGGAGACAAGCACAGAATCTAGAAATGGAAAGGCAGATATGTGATCTTCGAGCGAGATTAGAAGATATGGAAGCAATGCAGAGATGCACAGCTAGTGCTGGAGATCTAAGTGACTCCGAAGGCGAAGTTGAAGTTGAACAACAAGAAGAAGTTGCAGCCGAAGATGCAGCCAATGAGCGATTAATTAAAGCTATCGCCCGGATGAGTTCGAAAAAAAATATGGACATTCCAGCTTATGAAGGGAATCTGGATGCAGAAGAGTTACTGGATTGGATCCGAGCTCTTGACACTTACTTCGATTATGAAGATATCGAAGAATATAAGAAGGTTAGGCATGCTATCACAAAATTGAAAGGACACGCAGCATTATGGTGGGACGAGCTTCAAGCAGATAGACGTTCCAAAGGCAAGCAAAAGATCAAAAGTTGGGATCAAATGATTGCGAAGATGAAGGCAAATTTCATCCCAAGGGATTATCAAATCACACTATTCAGGAGAATGCAGAACCTAAGACAGAAGTTGATGACAGTAAAGGAGTATACTGAGGAATTCTACAAGCTAAATATCAGAGCAGGTCATCGGGAGAGCGATGATGAAAAAGTTGCCAGGTATATGAATGGATTGAGATATGATATCCAGGATGAGATGAGTATGACGACCATCAGAACGGTGGAGGATGCATATCATATGGCTTTGAAAGCTGAGGAAAAGATGAGCCATAAGCCAGGACAGCGAGGCCGAGGTAGGAGCCAGCCTAAAGGTAAGTCAGTTGCCCAAGATAGGTTCCAGAAGCCCAAGGATGACTGGAGAAAGCCTCGGACTAGAATGGAAAGAGGTGGAAGTTCACAGCGAGGCCAGCACGCTGAACAGCGAAGGCAGCATACAGAATAGGGCAGAGGATACGCTGATAATAACACATTTCCTCATACCAGAGGTAGAGGAAGAGGCAGAGGTGGAGTTATCACATGCTTAACGTGTGGAAAAAATGGACACAAGGCAGTTGATTGTCCAGATAGGAAGAAGGATGGAGGAGAATCTCACATCAACGAGGTACAGAGGCGAGATGCTGAAGCAGAAGACGTAGAAGACGGAAGGTCGTTGATGATGCGTAAAGTTCTCTTAACACCCGAGAAGGAGGTGGAGGACATAGTTCAAAGAAACAGACTTTTCATAACTGCTTGCAAGACCAAAGATAGGAAATGCAAGGTTATCGTGGATAGTGGTAGCACAGATAATCTCGTTTCAACTAAGATGGTGGAGAAACTAGAATTGGAGACGACTGATCACCCGAACCCATACAAAGTTTCATGGCTACAGAAGGGACATCAGGTAAGTGTCACCAAACAATGCTTAGTTGACATCAAGATAGGAGGATACAATGATAAAATACTCTGTGATGTTATTCCTATGGATGTATGTCATTTATT
>JZKD02S1769771.1:66159-81887 GCA_000966675.3 Picea glauca | reverse complement strand
TGATGCTTTGAGCAGGAAGTGTTTGTTGCTGCAGGAGTTTCGAGTCAAAACATTGGGTTTTGAAAATCTTAGGGACATGTATGCAGGTGATGCAGATTTTGCAGAAGCATATGAAGCAACTGAGAATCCAGTTCTCAGAGACATAAGCCCATGGATAGATTATATTATCCAGGAAGGATTGTTGTTCAGAGGCAATCAACTGTTTATTCTGAATTGCTCCATGAGGGAGAATCTGTTAAAAGAAAAACACAGCGGAGGCTTGGCAGGGCATTTTGGTCACAACAAGACATTTGCAAAGCTAAGTGAAGCATACTTTTGGCCAGGGATGCAGTCGAAATTCAAGAAGTTTGTTGATAGATGTAGAATTTTCCAGCATTCAAAGGGCAGGAAGTAGAATGCGGGATTCTATCAACCATTACCCATACCCGAGAGGCCATGGGAAGAAATCAGCATGGATTTTGTATTGGGATTGCCTAGGACGCAAAGAGGACACGATTCGATCTTTGTGGTGGTTGACAGGTTTTCCAAAATGGCACATTTTATCCCATGTCAGAAGACCAGCGATGCGACTCATATCACAAATTTGTTCTTCAAGGAGGTCGTTAGACTTCATGGTTTACCCAGAAGCATAGTATCGGACAGGGATATGAAATTCATTGGACATTTCTGGAGGACACTCTGGAAGAAGATGGGAACTAATTTGATGTTTAGTTCTACCTATCATTCTCAGACGGATGGACAAACAGAGGTGGTAAATAGAAGTCTGGGAGATTTATTAAGAAGCTTGGTGACAGAGCACCACAACAATTGGGACAATGTGTTTCCACAGGCAGAGTTTGCATACAACGACTCAATGAACAGGAGCACGGGAAAAAGTCCATTTGATATTGTATATGGCAGGTAGCCAAGAGGAGTATCTGAACTGAGGGATTCATAGCAGATAATAACTAAGAGCACAAGCGCTGAAGAATTCGCAGAGGCGATGAAAGAACTTCACAGCAGGGTGAAGGAGCGATTGCTAAAGTCAAACCAGGAATATAAGCGCAGAGCAGATCAACATCGGAGACAACTTCAATTCAAAGTTGGTGATCTAGTTCTGGCACATTTGAGGAAGGAAAGGTTCCCAAGGGGAACATACAATAAGCTAAAAATGAAGAAAATTGGGCCATGCAGAGTCCTAAAGAAATTGGGAGAAAATGCTTATGAAATTGAGTTTCCGTATGAGATCGAAATATCTTCGACGTCCAATGTCTCGGACTTATATCCATATAAGGCTGAAGAAGCAGGAGTTGGAAGTGATGAACAACCAGAAATCCAGTGGCAGAAGCAGATGTCGATTGCAGAAAAGCCACATATGGAGCATATACTTGACAAGAGAGTGAGCAAAAAGACCAGGCGGAAGTAATACTTCGAGTATCTGGTCAAATGGAAGAACCACCCAGTGGAAGATGCCAGCTGGGAGACTGAAGCAGAGATTCAAAAGCATGGACAGATCGTGCAGGAGCCCATGGAAGATGTCAGTGGAAGAGAGCCACAGATGGATCTTTGACGCAACACGCACCCTCACGGGCACGTCCGCTCACACAGGACCTTATTTTATTCCTCGGCCTGAAGAACTCAAAGGTTCTCCTAATTCCCTATCGGGAATCTTCCTACCCACAAATTCTCTTCGTCGCACTATCCCCTTCCTTAACTTCTAGGAGGATCGGAACTCGCGACTTCGCGAGTTCAAAGGTTGAACACTGGGTTCTCGAATCCCCGAGACCCAATGGTCAGTCAACTCGCTGACTTTTCCCTGAGGGATTTCGCTACTCACGACCTCGCTACTCGCGATACCAAACTTTTGGTTCTCTAACCTCCGATACCAGAGGCACCAAAACTCTGATGCACACATGTGAATTGACCCGTCCATAACCGTCACTTCTATCGGGACTTCCACGCTATCGCGATCTCACCACTCACACCTTCGCTACTCGCGAGGTTGAATAACTTCCCCGTCAACTCCCGATATCCGAGGTGCC
Source organism: Picea glauca (assembly GCA_000966675.3). Classification (NCBI taxonomy): domain Eukaryota; kingdom Viridiplantae; phylum Streptophyta; class Pinopsida; order Pinales; family Pinaceae; genus Picea; species Picea glauca. The sequence goes on along the minus strand of JZKD02S1769771.1, from coordinate 79,866 downwards.
GAAACTCGCGACCCGGCTCCCTCGCGACTTCACTTCTCACGAGGTCGAATAACTTCTACGTCGACTCTCGATATCCAAGGTGACAAAACTCGCGACCTCATTCCCTCGCGACTTCGTGATTTCTGTGGCCAAGTTCTCGATCCTTTTCTCGCGAGGCTCCGATGCACGATCCCACGTGCGGATCCAACGGTCCTCCCGCGATCTGGATCCAACAGTTATTACCTTCTCGCTTCTCGCGTCCTCATGACTTTGAATACTCAATACTTGGGCGTTCACCCTGCGAACTCCTGAGTTCACGAGATCTCTCAATATCTTACACCTGTCCCCCTCAGATGGATGGCTCCTAGCCTCTCGCCACTTCGCTGCTTCATGTACTCGTGCCTCACGAATTTTAACACCCAATACTTGGGCCTTCACTCTGCGAACTCCTGAGTTCACGAGATCTCTTGATATCTTCCACCTGTCCTACTCAGATGGACGGATCTAATCTTCTCACCACTTCGTCGCTTCGTGTCCTTGTGCCTCGCGACTTTTAACACCAATTTCTCAACCCTTCCACTTACGAGTTCCCGAGATGCGAGGTGCCACCTGTCCACTTTCCAACTCCTATGGATCCACACTATCCTCAGAGTAGTCGAGATATCACTTCTCGCAATCTCACGACTCTCCTTACCAAACTTAGGACACTTTCCTCACGAGGTCCCGATAGGCAATCTCGTGAACAATCCAATGGCCCTGACTGACTTGGATCAATGGTGCTGCCCCTCCTGAGCTTTGAATTCTCTCCACGCCTGCCTTATAACTACCTTGCACTTCTGGGAGATCCAACAGCTCTCGGAACTTCGTGAAATCTCTTCCAAAGATTTCGTATGTCTGTTCTCCCCTTGAGGATTCTGCGAAATAAAGAAGTGTCTCTCCACGAGACTTGTTTACTCACTCACCAACCTATGATGCTTTCCTCCGACTTCCAACGGTAGCTTCCCTACACTTAGCCTTCAGTGAGTTCAAAGGTCTATTCCTCCTGAGCTTTTCCACAACTTCACTCTTCAGAAAGAAACCTTGCACGCACTCCTTGCGGCAAATCTCCAATCATGTCTAAGTGTTGGAGTCACTCGACTCTGCGCACCCCTGCTACAGCAGTCTCCCAAAGCTTCTGCTCAGAACCACAACTCTGAGACTTAGCTCGGCCTGCACACTCCTTGCACGGCTTCAACAACCCACTTCCACTTCTGGTTGAATGAGAACAAAAGTTAAACTACTGAGCCTCCATCAACGCACTCCTTGTGGATGAATTTCGAATGCACACTTTGCAGGAATCTCCTGGCTCAGATAGAGAAACAATTGAACCTCATTCTCTCTCCCTTTCAGACTTCATTTTTTAAACATGAAATCACATGCACTGCATATACAAAGAAAATTTATAACCAGAAGCAAACATTCGTGAGCATAACATCAATACACAGAGAAAACAACACAAACCATGTGCTTGAATCAAATCTTCCTTCTATTAATTCAATTGACTGTACATGGGTGTTCTTCATACAATATTTCCTGCTTTCTCTTCCTTCTCTCCTACTTCAATAATGTTACAATGTACAATGAGGGTGTCTATATTCGTTTTCCCTCTCGAACTCTAAACTATCAAATCTAGACTTAAAATCCTATCTACCAGCATTAACTACAGTAATTGCCTCCTATCTACCAAAGGATGAGAGCTTAAAGGCTCAAGGTCCAATACAATATACAAATGTGCCTTCATAAATGGTTCATTAAAGACTTGCGCTACAATCCCAAAGTACTTCAAAAATTTGGGTTTGTTTATCCAGCTGATCTCTGCTTGATGTGTTGGCTCGCTTGATGAGTTGGCGATGCTCCTGCATCAGGAAAACAGATGGTAGGAAGAGAGGGAGGCAATAAGTGGTTTGGAAGTGGTCGGGGTCGTCGCAAGGAGGATGCACCACGATAGCATGGGGGGCCACACTGGAAAGATGCCCATATCAGACACCCCCCCCCATGAAAGGTCAAGGTGCAAAGGGGGTCTGGAATCGATTGTGCATCATAGATCTAGGCGCCCCAATCCTGACCATTGAGAGATGTGCGCCCCATTTCGGACTCGCCCCTCCCGTTAAAGGTAGAATAGAAAGGGGGATCCAAAATGGAACCTCAGCAGTAGACCTGGGCGCGCAAATATAGGCCATCCAGATTTGTGTGCTCATTAAAATAATGCACCCGCTTCTAAAACCTTGGGATAAATGGATTTTTAGCCCATTTTTTTACCTTTTTCTTGCCACAGGGGATATTTCTTCCAGGAAAATACCCCACACTTGATTATGTGCTAACATTAGGCTCCATGGGGGACGGCATGCCCCTTGTGAGTTGCCAAGAACTCTTTTGTAGCTTCAATGCCTTGTTGTTGGGCTACGAAGTCGTTATTAAAACTTAAATATAAAAATAAAAACAATATTTACAAATACAAAAGAGCCTTGTATGGCTCAAAAGAAACATTTCTTCATAAAATGCCCATTCACAGGGCCATTTAACACTTCCTCACCCTCCAAATCCTGCAAGCTGTAAGTATTATTTGAAAATACTTCAGCGATTTTGAAGGGCCCGATCCATAGGGCTTCAAACTTGCCATGTTTTCCCTTGTCCTGCTTGGGAGCATCCCATTTTACCACCAGATCTCTCAGCTAGAAATATTCCTTCTTGGCCTTCCTTTCAAAAGCCTGCTTGATCTTCTACTGATGGTCCTGAATTCTGATCACCACCTGCTCTCTAGTCTGTTGGACTTCTACCAGCTGATGAATTCTTCTGATCATGTCATCAGGCTCTCCTTGATAATCCTGAAAAAAATTTGCCACAAGCACAGCCAGCTGAGAAAGAAAAACAGCTTATGTTCCATAGACTAGTTGGAAAGGGGAGATGCCTATAGATCTTTTTGTTGTCACTCAATCAGCCCATGGAGCGAATTTCAGCTTTGAATCCCAGGCCTTTTTGTTGTCCTCTAATAGCCTTTTGATGATCCTTATTAGGCTTTTGTTAGAGGACTTTGCCAAACCATTACCTTGAGGATAGTATGGGGTAGAATGAATCAATTTGACCCCAAACTGCTCACAGAATTTGACCAATGGTTCGACTTTGAAAGATGTTGCATTATCAGTGATAATCTTGCTTGGGCAGCCGAATATTGTGATGATGTCCTCCATGAATCCAATGATTACCTTATGGGAAGCACTCCTGGTGGGGATAGCTTCTATCCACTTGGTGAAGAAATCTGTGGTAGTGAGGATCCATTTGTGTTGTCCACTGGAGGCAGAATGAATTTCCCCAATGAAATCCAAGCCCCATTGTTGGAAGGGTCCTAAAACAACCATAGGCTTTAATGGAAAAGGCTTGAGTTGTTGCTTTCTAGATAATTTTTGACATTTGATGCATGCCCTGACTTTTCTGCAAACCTCAGTAAATAAGGTGGACCAGTAGTACCCAACCCTGACGATTTTGTAGGTTGTGGTCTTCCAGAAGTGGTGCCCTCTGTTAGCGACATTTCTGGTAAGGGGGGTTAGAATGTGAAGGAGTGGGTGAAAAACCCATTTACTATAAGCTCGGGGCACAAATGCGCTTGTGATTAAACGGTCAGCAATTTTGGANCCCCTATTTCCATGCGTCATCTATCCTTCTCCACTCCTTAGTCTATGTGATCCCTTTCCCACCTCATCATCCACTCATCGCCTGCCATGTGTCCTGCTCCTTTCCATGTCAGCCTCCCATCAAGGCGCGCCCGTTATATCTCATCCCCTGCTCCCACCACTTATTGCCTTTCGCCATGTGTATTCCCCTGTCACCTCTCTCACACCTCATTGTTTCTTAATTCCCCCCCCACAGTTTTGGCACCACCACTCCCCTTCTGCGTCCAACCCTTTGTGCTGGCCTCCGCACTATTCATCGGGTCGTTCAGTTAATCCAAGTGGCAGTGCGAAGGGCCTTCCACGTCCCAAAGGTGCCGAGTTGACTGGGTTATCCTCAATCCCAATGAGGCAGTTATTAGCGTAGTTGGTGGTGGTTAGACATCGCCTCCGCCATAATGGGAAAGTCCAACGACGAATTAAAGGCACGTCGATTCACCCACGGAACTGTCAGGAGTTCGATTGCGTCTGCCATAGGTGCACGATCGTTCAGAAGTTGTAGGTGCAGATTGTCAGAAGCCATGCAGACGCAAAGTTTCAATACAGCGCCTTGATTTTGTGGCTGGGTTGTTTCGAGTATATGTAGGCATTTTTGCCATTTTTGTATCTATCGATGGTAGAGCAGAGCTCCCTACTGTAAAGTTTTAGTTGATATTCTAGTTTGCAGGTTATGCATCTATATATGAGATATCTCGTTTTATGACAGACAGTTTTCCTTATTCCATCCAATTTTCGTCTCATGCTAAGAGAGTTCGTGATTGATTGATTCACGCGAGTTATTGCAGTTATGTTATGATAAAAGATTTATTGNTCAGATAGAGAAACAATTGAACCTCATTCTCTCTCCCTTTCAGACTTCATTTTTTAAACATGAAATCACATGCACTGCATATACAAAGAAAATTTATAACCAGAAGCAAACATTCGTGAGCATAACATCAATACACAGAGAAAACAACACAAACCATGTGCTTGAATCAAATCTTCCTTCTATTAATTCAATTGACTGTACATGGGTGTTCTTCATACAATATTTCCTGCTTTCTCTTCCTTCTCTCCTACTTCAATAATGTTACAATGTACAATGAGGGTGTCTATATTCGTTTTCCCTCTCGAACTCTAAACTATCAAATCTAGACTTAAAATCCTATCTACCAGCATTAACTACAGTAATTGCCTCCTATCTACCAAAGGATGAGAGCTTAAAGGCTCAAGGTCCAATACAATATACAAATGTGCCTTCATAAATGGTTCATTAAAGACTTGCGCTACAATCCCAAAGTACTTCAAAAATTTGGGTTTGTTTATCCAGCTGATCTCTGCTTGATGTGTTGGCTCGCTTGATGAGTTGGCGATGCTCCTGCATCAGGAAAACAGATGGTAGGAAGAGAGGGAGGCAATAAGTGGTTTGGAAGTGGTCGGGGTCGTCGCAAGGAGGATGCACCACGATAGCATGGGGGGCCACACTGGAAAGATGCCCATATCAGACACCCCCCCCCATGAAAGGTCAAGGTGCAAAGGGGGTCTGGAATCGATTGTGCATCATAGATCTAGGCGCCCCAATCCTGACCATTGAGAGATGTGCGCCCCATTTCGGACTCGCCCCTCCCGTTAAAGGTAGAATAGAAAGGGGGATCCAAAATGGAACCTCAGCAGTAGACCTGGGCGCGCAAATATAGGCCATCCAGATTTGTGTGCTCATTAAAATAATGCACCCGCTTCTAAAACCTTGGGATAAATGGATTTTTAGCCCATTTTTTTACCTTTTTCTTGCCACAGGGGATATTTCTTCCAGGAAAATACCCCACACTTGATTATGTGCTAACATTAGGCTCCATGGGGGACGGCATGCCCCTTGTGAGTTGCCAAGAACTCTTTTGTAGCTTCAATGCCTTGTTGTTGGGCTACGAAGTCGTTATTAAAACTTAAATATAAAAATAAAAACAATATTTACAAATACAAAAGAGCCTTGTATGGCTCAAAAGAAACATTTCTTCATAAAATGCCCATTCACAGGGCCATTTAACACTTCCTCACCCTCCAAATCCTGCAAGCTGTAAGTATTATTTGAAAATACTTCAGCGATTTTGAAGGGCCCGATCCATAGGGCTTCAAACTTGCCATGTTTTCCCTTGTCCTGCTTGGGAGCATCCCATTTTACCACCAGATCTCTCAGCTAGAAATATTCCTTCTTGGCCTTCCTTTCAAAAGCCTGCTTGATCTTCTACTGATGGTCCTGAATTCTGATCACCACCTGCTCTCTAGTCTGTTGGACTTCTACCAGCTGATGAATTCTTCTGATCATGTCATCAGGCTCTCCTTGATAATCCTGAAAAAAATTTGCCACAAGCACAGCCAGCTGAGAAAGAAAAACAGCTTATGTTCCATAGACTAGTTGGAAAGGGGAGATGCCTATAGATCTTTTTGTTGTCACTCAATCAGCCCATGGAGCGAATTTCAGCTTTGAATCCCAAGCCTTCTTGTTGTCCTCCAATAGCCTTTTGATGATCCTTATTAGGCTTTTGTTAGAGGACTCTGCCAAACCATTACCTTGAGGATAGTATGGGGTAGAATGAATCAATTTGACCCCAAACTGCTCACAGAATTTGACCAATGGTTCGACTTTGAAAGATGTTGCATTATCAGTGACAATCTTGCTTGGGCAACCGAATATTGTGATGATGTCCTCCAGGAATCCAATGATTACCTTATGGGAAGCACTCCTGGTGGAGATAGCTTCTATCCACTTGGTGAAGAAATCTGTGGTAGTGAGGATTCATTTGTGTTGCCCACTGGAGGCAGAATGAATTTCCCCAATGAAATCCAAGCCCCATTGTTGGAAGGGTCCTGAAACAACCATAGGCTTTAATGGCAAAGTCTTGAGCTGTTGCTTTCTAGATAATTTTTGACATTTGATGCATGCCCTAACTTTTCTGCAAACCTCAGTAAATAAGGTGGACCAGTAGTACCCAACCCTGACGATTTTGTAGGTTGTGGTCTTCCAGAAGTGGTGCCCTCTGTTAGTGACATTTCTGGTAAGGGGGGTTAGAATGCGAAGGAGTGGGTGAAAAACCCATTTACTATAAGCTCGGGGCACAAATGCGCTTGTGATTAAACGATCAGCAATTTTGGATGACCACGATCAAAGCGTCCAGATCAACGACACGTATCAGATTTCGTACCCCCTCCCCCCCCCCGCCTTTCTACCTTTAAACGGAGGGGGGGGGTCCGGAATCAAGGGCGCATCTCTTCAACGGTCCTGATCGGAGCACCCGGATCAACGGCGCTCAAGGCAATTCCGGACCCCCCCTACCTTTCTACCTTTAAGCAGAGGGGGGGGTCCGGAATCGGACGCGTAGCTACCCAATGGCCGAGATCTAAGCACCTGGATCAATGACGCTCGCGATATCCCATCCTTCTCAGCTACTCTATTTTCAACCAACGTGGGCCCTCCCCCCTATTATGTAATCTTCTGGAGCCACCTCTCCCCTATTGCCATGCGTCATCTATCCTTCTCCACTCCTTAGTCTGTGTGGTCCCTTTCCCACCTCATCATCCACTCATCGCCTACCATGTGTCCCGCTCCTTTCCATGTCAGCCTCCCATCAAGGCGCGCCCGTTATATCTCATCCCCTACTCCCACCACTTATTGCCTTTCGCCATGTGTCTTCCCCTGCCACTTCTCTCACACCTCATTGTTTCTTAATTCCCCCCCCATAGTTTTGGCGCCACCACTCCCCTTCTGCGTCCAACCCTTTGTGTTGGCCTCTGCACTATTCATCGAGTCGTTCAGTTAATCCAAGTGGCAGTGCGAAGGGCCTTCCACGTCCCAAAGGTGCCGAGTTGGCTGGGCTATCCTCAATCCCAATGAGGCAGTTATTAACGTAGTTGGTGGTGGTTAGACATCGCCTCCGCCATAATGGGAAAGTCCGACGACGAATTAAAGGCACGTCGATTCACCCACGGAACTGTCAGGAGTTCGATTGCGTCTGCCATAGGTGCACGATCATTCAGAAGCTGCAGGTGCAGACTGTCAGAAGCCATGCAGACGCAAAGTTTCAATACAGCGCCTTGATTTTGTGGTTGGGTTGTTTCGAGTATATGTAGGCGTTTTTGCCATTTTTGTATCTATCGATGGTAGAGCAGAGCTCCCTACTGTAAAGTTTTAGCTGATATTCTAGTTTACAGGTTATGCATCTGTATATGAGATATCTCATTTTATGACAGACAGTTTTCCTTATTCCATCCAATTTTCGTCTCATGCTAAGAGAGTTCGTGATTGATTGATTCACGCGAGTTATTGCAGTTATGTTATGATAAAAGATTTATTGTTGCATTATTGCATTCTCTAGCTTTGTGTTTGAATGTAAGATGATATTGCATTTGGACATCTTCTTTCTCAGCCTGTTAGAAACCCGATGTTAATAACAGACCTTCGCACTCTTCTCATATAAGCCTTCCGCATGTTCACCCTTTACTACAGCTCACTGTCTGAAATTTACGCAAGACCTCACTTGCTCATGCATACCTGGCCTGGTTTCAGAGTTGGAACGCTATTGTTTTGAGTTTCCCTCCATTCTATCACTCATCTATGAACAAACGTGACATAAAACTGATGGGCGTCGGGCTCTACTCCTGCTAGCAATCCAGGGGTGACTTCCGTCGCCAACATTTCTGGCGCCGTTGCCGGGGACGAAGTTGAATATTTTCCCAGGATTGACGAAAATGATTAACTGTTTCTGAAGGTGCATCAGATATCAGAATTATCAAGATTGTTGTTGTGCACCTGGCGACTCCATTGTGACGACTCCATTGGGGAGAACCTGCTCTATCAATTGTGGCTTTCAGAGGCAGACACACACGGTCTCATCCATAGTTGCCCCTAGCTACACCTGAAACCGATCCAGAGGTGGTTCTCAGAAAAGGAAAGGCCCCTGAAGAAGAAGCTTCCACTGCCGAAATAGGTAATCTACCATCTCCTTATGTAAGAACTCTGTTTTCTCCTCCTCAGTCTCTTTATAGACCTCCTTCAGAAGTTTCTCGTTTCCTAAATTTTGGGAGTGTTCCTGCTGAGTTTTCCCCTCCTGGTCTGGGATTGGAGGGAGAAATCCTTGTCACTCCCCTCTCCTCTGAAGATGTACCTTGGCGTAGACCTAGGACCACAGAAGATTTCCCCACTCCTACACAAGAAGGAGCACCTACTGACTTGAGCTCGTTAGCTTTCTCCTTGAATCCTCTCTTGTTTCCCACTCCCATTAAGAACTCATCCCTCGTATCCACATTCTGAGTCCCTTCTCCTCTAAGTTCCCCTTTACATAATATCCATATGGCCGAAACAAATCCCCCTATAACCGCAATGGAGGCCATCATAGTCACTAGGTATGCTCCTCTTGTATTACCACAGCTTCTTAATTCCCTCCCACCAGATGGATACCTAAAGCAGTTGCCCAAGTTTACAGGCAAGGGGGACATAACTGCTGAAGAACACCTAGCATCCTTTTATACTTTCGTGGATGATAATTTTATCATGCACGCAGACGTATGGATGGGAATTTTTGTCCATAGTCTTCAAGGAGAGGCTAGAAAATGGTTCAGGTCCCTGTCTCCTGGATCTATTGATGGAATCAGAGCATTAGATAGTACCTTTCTGAGACAGTGGGGAGATAAAAAAGATTTCATGTATTACATGACAGAGTTTGGTTCGTTGAAGAGAAAGGAAGGAGAGTCTATCTCCAACTTCTCCAAGAGATTTAATAAAATGTACAATAGAATTCTTGTTGAGATAAAGCCCTCCGAAGCCTCTGCAAAGATCACTTACTCCAGCGCTTTTGATCCTAATTTCTACTTACTGCTAAGGGAGAGAAGAGCTGCTATGCTGGCCCACATGCAGGATGCGGCCGTGGAAGTAGAATCTAACATATTGGTTGTCAACTGACTCAAGAATGTAGGTGATAGAAATACGCCCAAGAACAGGCATGAAACTTCCTCATCTAGTTCCTCTCCCCTGCCCCATCAGATAGATGAGACAGCTAGAGCAATAAAATCGCTTGTTGCCAAGATGGAGAGGTGGGAACTAGAGGGGAAGCCCATGTACAGAAATCCCCAGAACACTGATAATAGAGGTTTCAGATGACTTGCTAACAATATGCCTCAGGATTTCCCGAGGGAACAAAGGGGAAAGGACAGAGAAGATCAAAGGGTTCAAACCCCCCTCCAAAACAACCTAGTTGATCATGAGGAAAGAGAGGAGATAGATGAGTTTGGCCCTGGAATTCACTATATTGAAGAAGCTCCCCCTTTTCCTCATTTGACGCAGTCCGCATATGAATAATCCATGATGAGTGCTCAAATTCATGATTTGGGGAAGGAACAAAGGGTCAGTCACACTTCTAACAGATATAATCTTAGGTTGAGAAGGAAAGAAGGAGACTTTGACATCCCAGACCAGCCTCTCATAGCAGAAAAACCTACTAGATCTGCAGAAGCCGTTACTAAATATAAAAGAGCTCAGAGCGCTTTGCGAGTAGTCAAAGAATCTGTCACCGAGGTAAGGGAAGCTCCTAATCCCATTCCATCTTTTAATTTTGAACATGAAATTCAAAATATCAGGATCCCCGTCCCCCTCTCAGAGCTAGTTAAAAACGAAGATTTTAAAAGATCCCTCTCCAAGNTCAGAAGTTTCTCGTTTCCTAAATTTTGGGAGTGTTCCTGCTGAGTTTTCCCCTCCTGGTCTGGGATTGGAGGGAGAAATCCTTGTCACTCCCCTCTCCTCTGAAGATGTACCTTAGCGTAGACCCAGGACCAAAGAAGATTTCCCCACTCCTACACAAGGAGGAGCACCTGCTGACTTGAGCTCGTTAGCTTTCTCCTTGAATCCTCTCTTGTTTCCCACTCCCATTAAGAACTCATCCCTCGTATCCACGTTCTGAGTCCCTTCTCCTCTGAGTTCCCCTTTACTTAATATCCATATGGCCGGAGAAAATCCCCCTATAACTGCAATGGAGACCATCATAGTCGCTAGGTATGCTCCTCTTGTATTACCACAGCTTCTTAATTCCCTCCCACCAGATGGATACCTAAAGCAGTTGCCCAAGTTTACAGGCAAGGGGGACATAACTGCTGAAGAACACCTAGCATCCTTTTATAATTTCATGGATGATAATTTTATCATGCACGCAGACGTATGGATGGGAATTTTTGTCCATAGTCTTCAAGGAGAGGCTAGAAAATGGTTCAAGTCCCTGTCTCCTAGATCTATTGATGGAATCAGAGCATTAGATAGTACCTTTCTGAGACAGTGGGGGGATAAAAAAGATTTCATGTATTACATGACAGAGTTTGGTTCGTTGAAGAGAAAGGAAGGAGAGTCTATCTCTGACTTCTCCAAGAGATTTAATAAAATGTACAATAGAATTCTTGTTGAGATAAAGCCCTCCGAAGCCTCTGCAAAGATCACTTACTCCAGTGCTTTTGATCCTGATTTCTGCTTACTGCTAAGGGAGAGAAGAGCTTCTACGCTGGCCCACATGCAGGATGCGGCCGTGGAAGTAGAATCTAACATATTGGTTGTCAACTGACTCAAGAATGCAGGTGATAGAAATACACCCAAGAACAGGCATGAAACTTCCTCATCTAGTTCCTCTCCCCTGCCCCATCAGATAGATGAGACAGCTAGAGCAATAAAATCGCTTGCTACCAAGATGGAGAGGTGGGAACTAGAGGGGAATCCCATGTACAGAAATCCCCAGAACACTGATAATAGAGGTTTTAGATGACTTGCTAACAATATGCCTCAGGATTTCCTGAGGGAACAAAGGGGAAAGGACAGAGAAGATCAAAGGGTTCAAACCCCCCTCCAAAACAACCTAGTTGATCATGAGGAAAGAGAGGAGATAGATGAGTTTGGCCCTGGAATTCACTRTATTGAAGAAGCTCCCCCTTTTCCTCATTTGACGCAGTCCGCATATGAATAATCCATGATGAGTGCTCAAATTCATGATTTGGGGAAGGAACAAAGGGTCAGTCACACTTCTAACAGATATAATCTTAGGTTGAGAAGGAAAGAAGGAGACTTTGACATCCCAGACCAGCCTCTCATAGCAGAAAAACCTACTAGATCTGCAGAAGCCGTTACTAAATATAAAAGAGCTCAGAGCGCTTTGCGAGTAGTCAAAGAATCTGTCACCGAGGTAAGGGAAGCTCCTAATCCCATTCCATCTTTTAATTTTGAACATGAAATTCAAAATATCAGGATCCCCGTCCCCCTCTCAGAGCTAGTTAAAAACGAAGATTTTAAAAGATCCCTCTCCAAGMTGCTACAATCTGAGTCCCCCCAGCCCCCCTCTGACTCAGTAGACCTTCAAGATGAGAAGCYAGCTGTCATCTTAGGCYCCATGGTAGAAGACAGAGATGAATCATCCCCCCTCTTCTACACATCCCTGAACATACATGACAAAGTGYTGCATAAYTGCCTCATGGATTCAGGGGCTTCCCATAATCTTATGCCAAAAATAGTCATGGAAGAATTGGGAYTGGAKATGACAAGAACTTATCATGACTTATATTCCTTCGATTCAAGGAGAGTGCAGTGCCTAGGAGTCATCAAATACCTGGTGGTTTCCCTGTTTCAGCTGCCCATGAAAAGTGTGGTCATGGATATTTTGGTAGTCGGCATCCCCCCCAAATTTGGTATGTTGTTGTCTAGATCGTGGATTAAAAAACTTGGAGGAACACTACAGATGGATCTCACATACGCCACCATTCCGGTCTTCGGAGGGGAACAAAGGAGACTATACAGAGAAGCCTAGCTATCCTACATTGTCAGTGATGAAGCAAACCCTACCAATCACCCCATCTTTGCACTTGACACCGACTTAGGGTCTAGTTTGTTGCAGCTTACCGATGCCCCTGAAAGTTCTTTACCAATCAGAAAACATCCCAGCCCTGATCATCCAATCTCCCCTCAAAGCTCCTCTGTGTGGAAGATGTTTTTTGATGGAGCTTCTTCTAGCGAAGGCACTGGCACTGGAGTGGTTTTCATATCACCTTGTCAAGAAGTCGTGTCCCTGTCATACAAGCTGGAATTCGAAACCACCAACAATGTGGCAGAAAATGAAGCTCTTGTTCTGGGTATGAGGGCTGCAAACGAAATGGGAATTAAAGAGATAGCAATATTCGGAGATGTTGAGTTGATTATTCAGCAGGTAAGGAATTCTGATCATGCCCATAATTCCTGGCTCGGGAATTATTGGAATGAAGTATGGGAACTTATTGATAATTTATTCTTGGCTTTAAACATTTCTTTCATTCCAAGGGGAGAAAATACTTTGGCCGATTATTTAGCTGTCTCAGCTAGTGTGCTCAAATTTCCTCTGCCACCTATGGTAGAAAATGATGTTGATATAAGATATAGGCCCTCGGTGTCGGACAATGTCAAGCATTGGAAGGTGTTCGAGGATGACCCGGAAATTGAAAGGTTTCTACAATCTGTGGATGAATTTTCTGCGTTGCACATTGACTAGGATCCCGACCTGGAAGGTGACCCTCGTCCTGAGAAGTTGTTAAATAAAATCGTTAATCATCAGATCATTCAACTGCCCAGCAATCACATTCCGAGAGGACTAGTCCCTCTAGAGAGACTGTTCAATGGGAACGATGTGGCAGTAAAGGGCAAGGTCTCGAACGAAGACGTTGATACAGTCGAATGCAACATTGGCACGCAAGAGGAGCCCAAGTTTGTTAGATTATCAAGCAGCTTGACCAGTGAACAGAGGGCCGAGTACATGGAGTTGTTGAGAGAGTTCTCCAATGTGTTTGCATGGACATACGAAGACCTCAAAACGTATGACACATCTATCATCGAGCACAAGATCCCATTAAAGGAAGAGGCTAGGCCATTCAGGCAGAAGATAAGACAGATAAATCCCATGTTGCTTCCCATCATGGAGAAGGAAGTAAAAAAGTTGTTGGATGCACGAATCATCGTCCCCTTGAGATATTCCGAGTGGGTGGCCAACTTGGTCCC